>CABHPQ010002183.1:0-88863 GCA_902168405.1 Peromyscus aztecus
AATATTCATCCCGTCTTCCAAATGGAAGCGGGAGTACCTCTCCAGGTGTACAGGTCCGGACTCGCCACGTCTGTTCCTCTGGATCTTGGGTCAGCCTTCCTCAGGTCAGCCACGTCTGCACTGGGGACAGGATCTCACGTCTCTGGCAGAGGACAGTCGTCTCGCGCGAGGGCCTGACGAGCTCTGTTGGTCGGGTCTGAGGCTTCATCTTTTATATTCTTTCCTGGCTAGGTTTCTAGTCTTATCCCTACTTCCACACATAGCTTATAGCTTACCACTACTCCATTTGTGGTTTACTTACATCACTCTATTGCTTATCACTCCTGACCAGGGTTGTTCACCCTAGGCCTTACATGTTCCTTACATACTTCATTACCCTCTTTCTCACCTCCCTTGAGCTCTCTTCTCTCCTCTCATGATTCCCTTTCTGGTTTTCATAACCTACAAATACACACATAAATTCCCACATTTTAAATTCGTCTTCCCAAGACTGGCTTGTTTCGATTGACGCAATAAAGGGAATAATTTTGGGTCCTCAGCCTCCGCTACCCTTCCTACAGTTGAGCTGCTCGGGAACTTGGCTTGAGGGACCCCCGATGCATTCTACTCAGCAAAAGAAAGGCAAGTCCTCACCGTCCAGCCCGACCCCTTTTCATCCCCTCTCTGCTTGGTATACTGTCCACCCTTGCTTCTCTCACCTAACAAATGCTTGGGCCTCAAAAGCGAACCAGATGGCAGTCTTGCCTTGCAGAAGCAAGCCCAGAGATTAATGGAAGGAAATGCCTTTGAAATCATTTCTGGGGTTGTTTTCAGCTCAGGGTTCCGAGAACACACGGCCCCTCCTGTATGGGCATGCTCCTAGTGCTGGTGTGTGGAGCATCAAGTGCCTGTGTGTGTGTGTGTGTGTGTGTGTGTGGGTGTGTGTGTGTGTGTGTGGGTGTTTACAGTAGGTTACCGTTTGTAGGGGAGCCTGGCTGCTGGGGGCGGGGGTCTTGGGCTTATGCTCTGGGAAACTGTCCCATTAGGCTCCTCCTGTGTTAGGAAGGGACTGGACGGATGAAGCACATACAGTCTCCTCTGCCACCGGCGGCTGTCACTGCATAGGCCTGTGCCTGGAATCCTGGCCTCTGGGTGGCCGCAGCCAGCTGAGTGCTGCTTGTCCTGTTCTGAAGTCCATTACAGGCTTTGCCAGGGGTCTGGCTGCAAAGCACTAATGGGCAGCAAGGGCCGTCCGTGCAGGGTGTCTGGGAGCAGCATTCCTGAGATAACATCTTTTTCCTCGGGTTCTGAACAGCCTGACCAGGACACCATGCCTCCCCTCACCCTGACCTTTTCTGTGGTCGTTGGTATTTGTCATGGTCACATGGCTCTGCCCCTGCGCCAAAGCACAGGCCTTCCACACAGCCCAACATGTACTTGCCAGATTGGAATCTCTGGTCACTGCAAACGTCACCTTCAGATGGAATGCAGCTGAAGCTGCTGCCTCAGGTCATGGGAAATGGTGGCCTTGCTTCCCATCAGTGGGAAAAGCTATTAAAAAAAAGTTCAGCTCAGCTAACCAAGCTTTGATATGAGAGAGAGAGAGAGAGAAAGAGAGAAAGAGAGAGAGAGAGAGAGAGAGAGAGAGAGAGAGAGAGAGAGAAGGAGGAAGGAGAGGAAGGGGGCAAGGGAGAAGGGGGAGGGGGAAAGGAGGAGAGGAGGCAGAGGTGATGGAGGAGAGGGAGAGAGAGGAGGAGGGGAAGAGGAAGGGTATGAATGGGAATGTGTGTGGTCGGGTGTGGGGAGCAGTAGATAGTTGTTGCGTGAAGGGGAGTGAGGGGCTGCGGGTTCAGGGGCCACTTCAGGCCTCTGGTTATGCCAGGTAGGAGCAGCTTGAAGGCACAGCTCAGCGCCAGTCCCTCTTTGGGATGGTGCAAGTGTGGGTTATGGAATGACCTCGCCATTGGCGGCCGAAGCCAGCCAGCCATACCTGAGTGGACCTGAGCGCGTCTCCCTCCCCTCCCGCAACCCTCCCGGGTTACACAGCAGATTAATTTGAAAATTGAGTCGCAGCTGAATGAGTTGATGTTGATTTCAAAGTTCACTGGTGTTTAATTAGAACCATCTTGAGACTAAAGCGGCTCCAAGGAAATTATTCTGACCGAATAATTAAAGAGAATAAAGGTTAGATTTGTGCTTCTGGTTAAGTCTGTGTTGTAGTCAACACTTCCAAAACATAAATCTCATTAACCTTTCGTGCACCCACATTAAATTGCTTGGAATGAGTTGTCATTCTAATTAAGGCAGAATCATACAGAGGAGCCTTTGTTTCTACTTGGTGGCCGGGCCATCTCTCCGTGAAGCGGTCCTTGGGTGATGGTTTTCTGACTTGATCCATGCTCAGGTGCCTGCAGCTCCCTTTCCTTGGGACTTGCTCATGGAGCACTGAGGAGAACTAGACCTCAGCCAGAGGCCACGGCTGTGGCAGGGAAGGCTGAGGTGGCCTAGGAAAGCTTAGTGGTCTTCTTGGGAGCCTTGTGGGTCAGATGGGGAGCACGCTGTGCTTTTGAGACCACGAATGCTCAGAGTGTTGGTGACCTTGTTTGGGTTGTAGGCGAGGAGTGGTGGAGTCAGTCTCCTGTCTGGTGACCAGAGCAGGGCACGGGCCAAGCCCTATGTACCGTACCTGCTGCAGAACTCCCTGTTCCTGAGCATATTTTATTTCTGTCTTTTCTCATTTGATTATAGATGTGATGAGTTATAACAAGTAGCGTGCCTATGCCAATGCAGCCTGGGGAGCTTCCAGGTCTCCAGAACTCATGAGGCCTGCAGCAACACCCCCCCAGCAATCTCTGGGAGTTACGACAGTCCTGTTACCTGTGTGTCTGAATTGTGTGGTGTGTGTGGCGCACAGGGCCGGGGACAACTTGCAGGGGTCTGTGACTTCTACCATATGACCTTGGGAATGAATGGAATCGGGTCATCAGGCTTGGTGGCAGACACTTTTTCACTGGCTGAGCTATCTTGCTGCTTGTTTTGTTATTTTTCTGGTCTTTGTGGTGTTTCAGTCCCAGAGGAACTTCAGTGTGGTCCGGATGCGTAGTTGGTGACCAGATCAGGCAGCCTGACTCCATTGGAGAGTTCAGTCCTGGCTCTAGCCTCATGCTCGGTAGCTCGGGCCTGGGTTCAATAGTGCTACCAGCTGACCCAGATACTGGGGCATGAAGCCTTGCTGGATTCTCCTTGACTCTTAGCTCCCTGGGATGTCTTTTATTCACGAGTTTTATGTGCTTCTTCATGAGACCCCCATCTGCCCTTCTTTGAAGGTCTTCCATGGAAAAATCTCGGGTTACCTCGAGATAGGCACCCCAACTCCCTCTCTGATGAGGGACTCGTGTTACCTCCGCAGCCAGAGCACACATCTGCCGCTGTCACTGATGCTACTGTGGGGTGCTGGAGACAGAATGGAGACCCTTCCTCTGCCTCCAGAACTCATGGAGTGATAAGCTTAGCCTGGTGAGCCCTAGCTCTCCAGAGGAAGGGCTGTGCAAGAAGGTTGACATTTTCTACAGCCCCAGGCAAGTGTGTGCTGACTGAGGGGGGGACATCTACATTTTGGGCAAGCAGTTGGGGGAGAGAAAAGATCTGTATCAGAGAGTGGGATTCAGGCTCAGGTCTGTTTTGGAAACTTCTGTGGCCTGGTAAGGAGAGCTCAAACTCTGGTTGGTAGGCGGCAGATGTGTTGGGGACAGTCACCAATTCCGGTGCCGAGGGTACAAACAAGGTGGGCTGGAGAGGAAAGAGGCTTCAGGTGGCTGGTGCTGAGGCGAGGCCTGGGGACTACTAGGGCACCGGAGGCTCCCTGTCTGTCCTCTCATGTGTCTACTAGTTATGTGTCCCCTGGGTATGTGAGTCAGTGACACAGTGACTGTGTCACAGTGACTGAGAGCAAAGAGTGGTTGCTAAGATCCTCAGGGCGAGGGCGCATGCATGAAGTCTCGTGTGTTTTGTGTCTGGCTTCCAAGTGGCCTCTTAGAGAAATCCTTGTTTAAATTTGTTAATGTTTAATGAAAAATGCAACTGACTACTATGATTTAATAAAAGAGAAACCCCTCTCTTGACGTTTCCCATGGAAACGACTTCAGTTTTGTTGACCGAATGGCAGCTTCATTACCAGAGCCACCTGCGGGCTCTCCTGGAGTTCCTAACAATGTGATCTTCCTGGACAATGTGCTCTGAAAGGGCCAGGCTTTCCTGTATCAAGATGGCTAATGACATCCATTCATGCCCACAGAGGCCTGGCCTTTCCTGAGCAGATGGGGGCAGAGCCCCAAACTCTCTCCATCTCTCCTTCCTTGTGGGGCAGCTCAGGCAGGTAGCAAGCACTTCCCCTCCACAGGAGCTGAGTAATTACTGGTTAAAACTGGTCTTTTTCACTATGGCCAGCGGGCTCATGCATCACTTAATGGAGATCTAGGTGATTTCTTCCGGATGTGAACACCACAGTGATTTCTACAGACAGCAACATCACTAGGCAAGATGACATTATGGGATGGGGGTATGGTGGGACTGTAGTTAGGTTTTTGTTGGAGACATCATCTGTCTCCAGCAGAAGGCTGGTCTACTAGGTGGGGTTGGAGGGCTCTGGGATTGTGTGAATCCTGCCAAGGGGACTCTAGGCTCTGTTCAGAATTAATTCATCTTTTAAATGGAAATGTCAAGACCCAGCAAACATTTTTGCTAATGATTCTGGTGATGAGATACGCAGGGGCAGCAAACAGTCGGCCACACGAAAATGGATTCTGCCTGCAAAGGAGTCACTCGAGAGAAAGCCGATGGTCCCTCTCAGCCCTGCAGCAGCCTCAGGAGTTCCTAAGTTCCCCTCCATTTGACGAATTCTGAGCAAAGGAAGACAGCTGGGCGCAGGCACCCAGGAAAGTGGGGCTGGGTAGCTTTAGGAGAGGAGAGTTCCAAGAACAAGAGTGGACAGTGCCTCTTGGAGCAAGAAACAGGTTTGGGGAAGAGATGTCCTGTCTCCGCAATGGGGCACAGCAAAGGCCATGTCCCCCCATCTGCTGCACGAAGTGGGAAATGCTACAGATCGGGCAAATATCCCTAACTTGAAAAGTCTAAATCTGAAATGTTCCAAAACTTGAAACTTTGTGAGTACCATGATGGCCACCAGTGGAAGACTCCATGCCTGATCGCATGTGACAGGCCACACTCAGGATGCGGAGGCATTTAATGTGTAAAATTACCTTCCAGCTGTGTACATGTGTATCTGAAACATACATGGATTTTATGTTTAGACTTGAGTCCCATCCATCGATATCTCATGTATATGCAAACAATTAAAAAATCCAAGAGGACCTGAACTTTGAAGTACTTCTGACCCCATGCACTTTGGGTAAGAACAAGCTAACTTATACCAACTGCTGGCATTGGAATGGACCAGATGAGGTCAGAATGCTTGGGTTGCCAAACCTCAGAAGTTCACCCCCAGGTCTTTTTGTGATCACAACACAGCAAGAAATTCACTCTGACACCTGGGATGGCAGAGGCAGCCAGGAAAGCTGTAGATACCACCTGGCTCCACAAAGTCATCCGACCTGGGGTAGAGCACGTAGGTGCACAAGGTCAGAAATGGCATAATAGGGCTTTGCTGGGAGTGTAGCTCAGTTAGTTAGTAGAATGCTTGCCTAGCACACACACACACACACACACACACACACACACACACACACAGCCCTCAGTTCCACTCCCAACACTGTATAAAACATGCATGGTGGCACAGGCTTGTGAGCTCAGCACTTAGTAGGTGGTTGGTGCATGGCTGTGAGCTCAGCACTTAGTAGGAGGTGCGTGGCTGTGAGCTCAGCACTTAGTAGGAGGTGCGTGGCTGTGAGCTCAGCACTTAGTAGGTGGTACGTGGCTGTTGAGCTCACCACTTAGTAGGAGGTGCGTGGCTGTGAGCTCAGCACTTAGTAGGAGGTGCGTGGCTGTGAGCTCAGCACTTAGTAGGAGGTGCGTGGCTGTGAGCTCAGCATTTAGTAGGAGGTGCGTGGCTGTGAGCTCAGCATTTAGTAGGTGGTTGGTGCATGGCTGTGAGCTCAGTACTTAGTAGGTAGAGGCAGGAAGATCTTTGAACTATATATATATAATCCCAGCACTCAGGAGGCAGAGCCAGGTGGATCTCTGTGAGTTAAAGGACAGCCTGGTCTACAGAGTGAGATCCAGGACTGGCGCAAGGTTACACAGAGAAACCCTGTCTCGAAAAACCAAACACCAAGGGGACACCCTGGTCCCCTTGTAGTCTCGGCCCTCCTCCATTATCCTTGGCCATCACTGGTCTGATAGGTCTCTTACAGGGCCCTTCAGGTTTTGACACTTGAGTGGGAAGCCTTCTGTAGCTAGCTAACACATCCCAGTGTCTCTTCCTGGGAGCAGTGACCCATCATCTCACAGAGTCTAATCTGGAGGTGGGAGCGTGGGGGCTGGCCACTGGCCATCTGTTTAAGTTGCCGGGCTCCTCTGTCCCTCGTCTACCGAATTGTGGTAATGGAACTTAGGACTGTTACAAGGGCTGATGAAGAATTCCCGACGCTCATTTGCTGGTGGCCATCGAGACACTGCAGCTCCTATGGCTCTCCCACGATGTAGTCAACTCTCAAGCCTGTTCCAGGCCATTTCTTCATGCTTTTAAGTATTTCAGGGGTGGAGAGGGAGAACCGAGTTTTTCTCCTTGTCTTTTGGACTGGAAAAGTGTTAGGACAAAAGTTCAGTACGCCAGTCTGAAGCTGTGGCTCACGAAGTGATAAGTGAAGACGCTGTAGTCTGTGGATTTGGGATTACTGGCTCCTCTCTAGGCTACTTTGGCTGGGAAGGTTGTTGGACTGAGTGGTGAGACTAGAACAGAGCCTGAGCTCGGGGGCCCCTCGCAGAAGGTGAACCTGGCAGCTTACGTAGGCAGGTGCTGCCCCTGCAGGAAAGGCTGCAGCCTTTTTGTTTTTTGGAGAACACCTGGATCCCATGTTGCTTGGGTGTGAGTTTGGGGCAATCCTGGGCTCGGACTTCTCCAGCAGTGACAATTATACACATGTGTGGGCAATGGACCGCACTCTTGGGCAAGGAGACTGTCAGCGGCTCTCCGCTTGGTTTCTTTCTTCTGTCAAATCCGTCCTACCCTTGTTAGAACCTCTGTGTTCCCATGCAGTCTTTCTCCGAGGCCTTGAGCCTTTGAAGCTCCTGGCGTGACCCTTGCTAAGTGAGTCTGGGCTGGCTAGTTAGACTTCCTGCCTTGATTCCTCAGCTAAGGCTCCACAGGGACGATGGCCCAGGTGGGGGTGTGTCTCCCGTAGCTTTCCCAGTACACCCCACATCTGTCCTCAAGACTTTCTTTGGTCTGTCTTGGAGGAAGCTATGGTGGTACATGCATGTAACCCTAGCAACCAGGAGATTGAGACAGACCATAACATCAAGGCCAGTCTGGGCCTTATGAGACTGTTCAAACACTGAACAAACAAGACATACATACACAAAATCCGAAACTACCCCCTCCCTATAAAAACCCCACACATTTCTTACTTACTCCACTAACTGTTGCTTAAGCAGGGGACAGCTCCTGCAAGTTAGCTCGCCTTAACCACCTCAATCAATGCCCCTAAAACCCAATTTATTTTCCCCTATACTTTCTTTCCTAGATCCGTTTTTTAAGAATAATACGTTCATTTCACCAATTTTGATGCTTCAGGCATTCTGTCCAGCTTCAGTGAGATGGATTTTTTTTTTTGTCCTTTTCTGAGACAGGATCTCACTAACTAGCCCTGGCTTGCTGGCCTTGACCTCAAAAGGATTGACTGGGGCTGCCTCTGCTTCCCTAGCCCTGGGATTATTAAAGGTGTGTCCCCCCCCATACCTGATAAAAATGTTTCTTACCCAGGAATCCTGTCCTGGCTGTGTCTGTGAATGGCTGAGTGTGCAGCCATCCAAGCTGCGGAAGTTCCCGTGATTATAAATGCCTGTGGTAGTCAGTTCCGGCCGTGGTGTGGAGGATGGGCGTTGCTGAGGCACAGGTGGCCCTTCAAAAGCCCACCACCAGGAGGCGGCCGGGCCAGGAGGGTAACAGGACCGCCAGCCCAGCAGCCAGGGTCAGACTCTGGAGCACACTTTACAGCTGGGAAACCACCGGAAGCTGCACTATTCCCTCTTACTGGGGCATCCATCAGAACAACATCCTCTACTGGCATGAGGCTTCCTGCTACCAGGAGTGTGTCCACTACGACATTGTTCTACCTTCTAATATCTGGAGCAACACAAAGTGCCAGGATAGACCACTTAACGAATACGTAAAAAAGACAAAACACACCCGAGGTGGTGGAGCCTGCTTATAACAACTTTGAAGGCTGAGGCAGGAGGATTGCCACAAGTTCAAGGCCAGCAAGACTGTCTCCGATGACCACCAACCACAAGAAGGCAAAGGAAACGTTTTTGCTTATCTTCGTTTTTAATCTTAAATTTTCTGCCATGACATCGGAATGCATGATAGAAACGGCTCATCTTCACATGAAACACTTGGGGGCATTTTCATTCACAAGTTTTTCTAAAAAAAAAAAAAACACATTTACAATTTCATAATCCCACATCCTTCCAGCCACTATCACAGATTGACATGAAACAGTAGTCGCCAGCACGAGGGCTGGCACGCTTTTCTGCACATGAGTAGTGTCTTTGGAAACTACCACCCAAGAGTATCATGATTCTAAATCTCATTGTACATGGCAACCCCAAAGGTGACAGATGTCCCCAAACAAAGTCCCTGTTTGTGGAGAGCCGCATCCTCCAGGCACTGAAAGAAAGGTGCTTTCCTTTCCTTGTGTCCTTTCTGCAAGGACCTGATTTCATCGCCACTGCCGACTGGTGGAGAGAGATGCCTGGAGCCGTGCCCTCTCAGAACTGGGTACAGACCCAACTGAAAGTCAGGTGGCTGACACCCTCTTCTTTGGAAGAGAGCTGCTTTGAGGTGTTTTTTTTCCCTTAATTAAAAAACTGTTGTAAACAAAGGAGAGAGAGCACATGGACATACACCTAGACAGAGACTTCCACTGTGAACATTTGATGCGTGCATCTTATCTAGAGATACACAGGTCTCCACTTGTCCCCACACACCCTTCCATACAGCGTGGGCACACGAGTGTCCTAGTGTCCTTGGAGTTGTTCCGTGGAGCGCTCCTACTTCCGAACGAACGATGGCTACCTGATATGGGTTACTCCTGAGAGACCGAAGGAATGACAGTCCCGATGCACTTTGGAATGGCACAGTCACGTAAACGGCTGCAAGCTTAAGACTTCTGAACTTAGCAAGTTTCGAAACACAATCCAACAAAAAAGTATGAAAACAATGTAGCAAGGTAAAAAAAAATAAACAAGTTTTTTGTAATCGAAGTATAAACAAACATAGGAAATGCACACTTGTCAGTCATTGAGTAGGAAACATACTTAAGAAAAATAGTCATCTGACAAAACTTGAAAAAAGCCCCTTCCCCACGTCTACCAACACGTGCACTGCCCAGACCAAAGCTACCACACGAGGGCCGCAAGGCTCACAGGAGGACGTGCCCACAGATGGCAGCACATCCGCAGAGGGTGCAACCTGTTAAGCAGTACTGTGACTATCACACTTCCGTAAAAAAGACATCCCTTGGCGTGGTAAGTTTGTATAAAAATGACAACTGAATTTCAAGCACCAATTCAACCATTTAGACTACTGTGTTGATACTTCTACTGAGGAAACAGAGTGCCGAAGGCTAGCGAAGGTTAGCAGGTCATCATTACAGTTCATCTTTTAAAGGCATGTGGTTTTTTTCCCGTTCCCTTGAATGCCAAACATGAGAGAATGTTTAGGCCAGTAAAGGATTCCTTGGAGAACCCACCACCTCTCAGAGTCATGGTTTAATATACATGAAAAGCTCTTCAACAAACCAATGCTTGCTTCTAGGATAAAGTATCTGTCCACAGAAACTGAGGGCTGCTCCTCGTTATAACTTAGAGAAGGCATCACCTGGAGTAGCCTCATGAGCACATCCGGACATCTACTGGTAGTGTAAGAAAATGCAGTCTGACGTGATAAAGGCACCACCACCACCCTTGGCAATACTCAGGTTTTCCTGAACTGAAAAGGTCCTGTTAGACACTGGAGTGGGACGGTATCACAAGAAGATCACTTTTCTGCTTCCTTTTTCCGCATCAAGAAAAAAGGGCAGTCTGAGCCAGTGGCCACACAGTGGTGTTTGCGATGCCTCTGTCTGTGCTGAGGAGATCGCCTTCAGATCAGGGTTTATTTCCATGGGTGTAACTGCGGTTCTGTTTCCAGTATTCACACCATACATGGTGAGTTCTTAGACACACTCACCTGTTGACCTCCTCCTGGTAGTTGAGTTTGGTTAAGTTTTCAACATATACCAAACAACCTTTGGTTTGCTGTGTCTCACAGATGGCAGTTCAGACTACTGAAGAACACTGGATCACATGGGAAACAAACCTCCATCCACAGTGAGTCCCCATCACTGCTGGTTGTCACCTGACTCCATCGCCCACAGGCAGCTGAAGGAGGACGGGAGTCTGGGTTTAGCACAGGGGTAGTGTGCCTTGCTGGTCCTCAGGCAGGTCGGTTGCTCCCTGCTTCCCGCCCAGCTCACTGGCAGGCTCTTCATCAATCACGGCACCAAGGTCTTCACTGCCCCCCTCACTCTGCTCCTCGCCGGGCTCCACAGTCTGCTCCAGGCTGTTCTCCACAAGCGTGGGCGAGCTGCTGATTCTGCTTTCTTCTTCGACTGTTTCAGTCAACGGTTGGGAAGGAAGGTGACACTGTCTGGCATTGTCAGTGGAAGGGGCAGGGGCTTTGGTTAGACTGCTGTCTGGGATGACCTCATTTTGAGGTAAAGATAACTTTTCCACAAGCTTCCACTGAATGATGCTCATATCTTTCCCACCAGTTGAAATTAGGTGACTGTCATTATGAGTAAAACTGACGTTGGTCACGTGGCTGCTGTGCGCACTGTACTTGTGACTGGGAGCCTATAAAATAAATCAGACAGGAAAATGAAATTCATTCTTTACATGTCTGCTTAGAGCAATGGAGAGGACTAGGGAGACAAGTTAATTTAATGAAAACAGGTTAATTTAATTTACATCAAAGTCACAAGCCCTCAGACCTAAGGAATAAAACCAGCAGGTTTTATTTTCCTGTTTCTTTATATAAAGGGGAAACGAGAGCCTGGGATGGCAGCACCTGGGAGTCAAAGCAGACAGAATGCTGAGATTCAAGGCCAACAGACCCTGTCTCAGAAAGAAAATAGGAATAGGGCACCATCAACTGTCCACCCCAGAGTGTGAGCAGGGCTGTGCAGCACACCACCAAGACAGCTGCTAACCCAAGAGTTAGCTCTACGCAGAAGTAGGGCCGCACAGGTTTCCGCTGAGCTGAGCTAACCTTTGCCTTGGAGCAGGGATACTGAAACAGATGAACTTTACAGAAATCATCGGCCACAGCTATCACCCTTCGATTGTGGGACCGCACCAGTGCGTTGATGTCCGTCCCATCGGATCCTTCCGGCCAGACACCTGGAGAGAGAGAGGTGTGGGAAATTAGCCTGATGTTAAATAACTGACCCAAAAAATAAATAACATCCCACCCAAGACCTCAGGCCAGGAAGCAACAGGTGGTGCTAAGAAACTAGCCCTGCCTTTTAAAGTTTCCGTGAGAGGAAACCTTAGCTGTTACTTGTAGAAAAGAGCAAAGCAGAGTCACTGTCAGCAGAGGGGACTATATGCTCCCTCAGGGAGAGGTCTTAAAAACAATGTTCTTATGGAAGTGCCAGGTCATACAATGGTCTAGTGTGTATCCCACAGAATTTTCCTGTTTTCAAAAAGAAGATATACCAAATGTGCCTAGCAAGTTATTCTGAGGCACGGTGATCATGGTCAAAGTAATTAGACAAACTCCTGTTAGATCAGACTGAATGTGGAACATTTAGGTTGAAGTGTTGACCTCCCATGGCTGAATCCTACACTGGAGAACTTCTTTTTTAATGTGTATGAGTGTTTGCTTGCACATGTATATGCACACCACGTGTGCCTAGTGACCATGGAAGTCAGAAGCGGCACCTGATCCCCTGAAACAGGACTACCATTGTGAGCCATGGGGGTGCTTGGGAATCAAACCTGATCCACTTGGAACAAATACACTTTGGGGGAAATGGTAGGTTTGTTAAAAATATTGTGTGTCACATCCATGTGGGTGTATCGGGACACGCGAAGCCAGAGGAGAATGCTGGGAGTCTTACTTTTTATTGCTCTCTGCCTCCAGGGCCAGTCTTGGGTTGGGGGATAGCGCAGCTGTTAAGCCCTTGCTGCCTTTGCAGAAGAGCCAGGTTCGGGCCCTATTCCCACATGGTGGCGCACAACGGCTCACAACCATCCTTCCCTCCATTCAACCAGATTCAATCAATGGCATCTGGCCCCAACAGCAAGCACATGGCACTTACATCCATGCAAGCAAAACACTCTTTATACATAAAATAAATCTTTACAAAAATAGCAGAGTCTTTCATGGAACCGAAAGCTCATTGTTTTGGCTAGAGTAGCTTGCCAGCAAGCTCCCAGGATCTGCCTGTGCTGGCCCCATAAAGTTGGGGTTACATGTTTATCCATACCCAGGTTTTCAGGTGGGCACTGGAAATTCAAACTCGGGTCTTCATGCCTGCACCCACGGACCTATCTCCTCAGCTCCGTCTATATGATTTGAGACAGGGTCTCTTACTAACCCGGAAGCTCAGATTCAGGCAGGCTGGCCGCCAATGACCTTTAGGGATCCAGCTGTCTCTACCTCTCCAGTGATGGGATTGCAGGATATGCTAGCTGCAACTCTGAACTTGGGTCCTCAAATTTGCCTTGTAAGCACTTTGCCAAATAAGTCATCTCCTTAGCCCTAGAATCCCCAAATTCTATCTTTAAAACACCTTAATATTTTAACAGATGGCACCAGGACAACGGGAAAAAAAAACCACATTGGGTTGGCAAGGACACTAATTCTCATATACACTACCATTAGAATTACATGGCACATTCACACAGTAGGAGTTCCTCAAAACCCACAGGACCCAGCCATGCCACTCTGGAGTATGTACCCACGAGAAATTGACTGTACTAGCCGAAGAGTAGATGAAGAGAATGCAGCCTATGCCATTCACACAAAGGGGATCAGAGCTGTAGGAAGGACTGGGACACGCTGTGAGAAAAGCCACTGTCACTCAACAGTTGTGTGTGTCCGTTTCTGCAGAAAGCAGAGGATGCGGTATTGCCGGACTGGGTGGGGCAGTGTTGCTCAGCCTTCCTGATGCTGCCACCCTTTAATACAGTCGTTCATGTCGTGCTGACCCCGAACCATACAAATGATTTCATTGCTACTTCATAACTAATTTTGCTACTGTTTTGAATTGTAATGTAAATATCTGATATGCGACCCCTATGCAAGGGTCGTTCGATCCACTAGGATAGCCGTAGAGATGGGTAGTGACTAATGGTAAAGAGTGTCTTTGGGGGTGAGGAAAATGTTGCAAGATCAGAGCATGATAAACTTTGATTGTGGGTATAGGAAGACCACTGATTTGCACACTTTAGGTAAACTGTACAATATGTAAATGAGATCTCAATAAAGTTGCTATTTAAAAAATTGTCTTTAGCCGGGCGGTGGTGGCGCACGCCTTTAATCCCAGCACTCGGGAGGCAGAGGCAAGCGGATCTCTGTGAGTTCGAGGCCAGCCTGGTCTCCCAAGCGAGTTCCAGGAAAGGCGCAAAACTACACAGAGAAACCCTGTCTCGAAAAACCAAAAAAAAAAAAAAAAAAGAAAAAAAAAATTGTCTTTAGTAATATGAAAGCTTCAAATCCACTTAGGAAACACTGGAAAGAAATTTTACCCCGTGTCAATTCCTTTTTTTGAGACCAAAGCTGTGGGGTTCTGCAGAAAAATCTCATATTGGTTCAATCAGTATATTTAACTTTTCTGAATCTGAAATTAAGGGTCTTACTATGTCTTGGCAGGCCTCGAACTCTGAGAGATACACCCACCTTTCTACCTTCCAAATGCTAAGGGTTAAAGGTGTGTGCCACCATGCCTGGCTAACATTTTCCATTTATCGATTTACCTGGTAAACACTGGTATAAAAAGCTCACACGCACACTTTCTACATTAGCTGTGATGTTCTTACCAAAGACTTGGAAGCCTAGCACACAGGTGTACGTCGTCCAGTCGATGTCTTTACAATCTGACCGGTTCCTGATCAGTTTGCAGCCATTCTCAATGTCCCCTTTAGAAATTCAGAAACAGGGAGTGTAATCATAGTGCTGTGAACATATGTACAAATGTATTTCAAAGTGCATCTTGATTCAAACTAGTCACATTTGTATTTATAATCCATATACTGAAAAACATTTGAAAGGGAAAAGGTGTGTAACAGAACCTTACAGAATTACAAAGTGTTTCCCATGGATGCTTTACTCTTTTCTCTGGAAGCATAAAGGCTCACCCTAACACTCTTCTTGCCTCCAGGAAAAGCTGTTAAATGAAACCATTCAGAGCTGCACCAGTTTCACAGAACAATCTACCATTAGTTCTGCACCATTAAATTAATGCATTGCTTTCTTGGAGAATGGACCTGCACATGAGCCCCATGACTTTGTGTGCTGTTGAGTTAGAGGCAGCACACACTCTTCACGGTTCGCCTCTGTAGCAGCACTGCTTGACAAACGTATCTGAGCCCACAGATGATTGCTCATACTTACAGTACAGTATCTCGTAGTCGCCCGAGTTAGACATTATATGCTTATTGTCTGGGGACCAGTCAAGGTGTGTGATGTAGCTAGAATGTCCCTAAGGAAAGATCAACAAAGAAAGCATTTAGAGTTCTGAATGACAGTGCTTTCTTAACACCCGTGTACCAGGACTCCTCAGGGATGGGGCAGCATCAGAGCTTATGGAACCAAAGGTTCTTCAGTTCTTTTACTCTGTCCTGTTAGCAGGCAGACACTGGTGTGTGAAGAGACCAGTGACACAGAGTTTAGGCAGGGCGGTAGCATTCTCAGGGCTGTACACAACAGAACACTATAAAGTGCTCTGAACCTGGGTGACACCTGCTGGCTCTATCTACACACCAGGACAAGTAGGTAAACCTCTGCTAGAGAATTCCATCTCAAGAGAACACTGTGCACTCTCCGGCCTGCCTCTAACCCACTCACCATATGGCCCTATTGGAGTGACACCAGTTTTGAGAAGGAAGTTTCTGTTACAGATTATGCACATTAAAGTTTTCCTGGGCTGTGTATGGTCCCTATAAATAGTCAGAATGGAACTCTCCTAGGCAAATTCCTATCTTCAAAGAATGTTCTGGGTAGGGGAAAGTGATCCAACATTGCATTCCTGCAGAACAGCTGGACCCAAGTTAATCATCCGATTCTTCAAAACTTTCCTTAAATAGGAAAAATGAACTTTTGCTTAGCTTTTATTAACACTGGAAATTAAAACAACAAAACTACTAAATGCTTAACTGTTAGTTTGACATGTAAGCATTTGATGATTCCCAATAAACCACTTCAGGTATGTCCTGCGGACCTTACGGTTTCTCAAAGCTGACAGACACACTCACTTGTATCATATAGCCTAATTTTGTACTTTTGGAATTAAAAGCCTCCTGCTTACACTGTTTGAAGTTAACAAACTCAATGTGTCTCAGCTACAGTTTCTAATGACTCACAAGCTTCTTGATTGTTCCAGTCTCCTGAAGCCAGTTAAATGTGTCCCTAACTCTCTCTGGACCCGCAACCTTCCCCCTAGCACTGCAGGTCCATATCTGTTTATTATGTTTAAGTGAACTGAACTGGGGGAGTTTGGGAATTAGGAAGTTTTCTGAATACTAGAGACTGGGTATGTTGGAAAACAGGTCAGGAATCACCTGTAGTTGAGAACATTAGCAACCAGAGAACAATGTCAAGCCAGAAAGGCATGCAGGGTTACTAGGTACTTCCGAGTGTGCATGAGGGTATACCAACACGTTGACAGATGAGTCTCATGTCTGGCTCAGCTGTCCAGAGGTTAAGCAAATTAATCATGGCAATGCACACTCCTCTAAGTGTTTATCCTAACACAGATGTTCTCTGCATATTACCCGAATCTCTTAGAAGAGCATGAAAAGCATTATTATGTCTATGTAAGACTTAACTCATTCAACAGTGGACACAGAATGTGTTCAGAAGGCCATTCAATGCAAACTATTCTGAAAGACCTATTCTGGGGGAATTTTTTGACTCATGTTGGAAAACAGAATGACTGTTTCCCCGATACCAATGTCAACAAGATGAGCACAGATGAAATGCAATGGTTGGGATAGGAGGGTCTGTGAGGTCATACCCACCCAGAAGCTATGATAGTGTCCTTCCCCTCCCTAGTTACAAACTCGGGGACAGGATGGGCTGAACGCCCCTGTTCTGAAAGCCTGAAACCTGAGTGCTGACAAGATTCCAAAGGCCTTGGATTTTGGAGCATTTTAGATTTGATGCTCATCTGGACGATATCTATGCAGATATCCTCAAATCCAAAACCCTTCTGAGCCCACGTACCTCATGTAAGATATTCAACCTGTGCACACACAGAGTGGGGAATAATGTCAGGCTTCCCCTCAAGGGACAAACAATGGTACAGGACTGTTCCATCACCCTGAGAAGAGAGTCTAACCAGAACTCCAGGCCAGCACTTCCATTACTGCCGCTTGATAACCGAAAGCTACAACCACAATGCCGATCCCAAGGGAAGATGATGAAGACCACCCTGAGACACCATGACCCTTCAGGTAGGGGGGCACTGTACGGAAGGCTGCTGCCTGTGTATCAGTGACTGGCAACTGATTTAAAATTACCTGAGGAGTTAATTACATGGGAACAAAACAAAAACATTCCAAAACCTAGGTTTCCCCCTCCCCACCCCAGACAGGGTTTCTCTGTGTAATAGTCCTGGCTGTCCTGGAACTCACTCTGCAGACCAGGCTGGTCTCAAACTCAGAGATCTGCCTGCCTCTGCCTTCCAAGTGCTGGGATTTAAGTCATGAGCCACCACCGCCTGGCAATACCACTGATTTTTAAAGCTAGCAGAGTACTATATATAACCTGATGTAGAAATATCAAAGCATATCCTTCTATTGAAAACTGAGTTAGTTTTATGGTTTATTTTCTCTGAGATTTCTAGGAAGTTTCGACCAATCAGGACACAAAACCAAGGAAAACATTCAATGGTCCACAATATAAAGAATTAAATAGCCGGGCGGTGGTGGCACATGCCTTTAATCCCAGCACTCGGGAGGCAGAGGCAGGTGGATCTCTGTGAGTTCGAGGCCAGCCTGGTCTGGTCTCCAAAGCGAGTTCCAGGAAAGGCGCAAAGCTACACAGAGAAACCCTGTCTCGCAAACAAACAAACAAACAAAAAATTAAATAACACTTAAAAAGAGGAAACCAGAGACTGAACTGTCGTATCCTGGCTTCTAAGGTCTGACCTGACACCTGGGAACCCAGTTCTTCTCACAGGGAGACCAGCTCACTCAAGCACTTCGTTCGGGGTGGGGTGTGTGAAGGTTAGAGTAGTCGGAACAGGGACTGTGAAAAATGAGCCAGTGCTGTGGTTTCTCACTCTGTGAGGACAGATGAAATGGGGCTGCACAGCTGAGCCATCTTCAATCCTTTTCTATGCTCCGGTGTAGATGCCAGTCTCTAGTCCTTCTGAGACCAGACTAACATCTCAAAGAGCACTTAGAAGAGGGACTAAACAGTATCAGAGCTGAGAATTCACGTAGAAATCTTGGAACAAGATGTTAAGCAGATAAGGAGTACTTCACGAAGAGTATGAGCGACATTTGGGGTCAATTAAGTCAGGTGGGACAGTTCAGACAAGCTAGGCTTTAGGGCAAGAGCTTGTCTCCCACCGACTCTAGAAAGCGAAGAATTTCAATGACTGAAGGTCACGGAGGAGCCTGGGAACTAAAGCTCAAGGCTAAAGTCACTACCAACAGGAAGTGGCAGAGAAGGGAGGGCCACAGTGGCTGCCAGGTCAGCAAGTCTAGTGCCTAAGCTGACTGCAAGTAAGGAAGTGCTGTTTCTTTCTAGATCCAGGTCCAGATGGGGGCAGAGGGGAGGGAAGCAAGTGTAGGTAGGGCTTCCCCACGTCTGCGGCCAAGGGACCCAAGCTATAGTTGTGTCTGGAATACACACAGTATGAACTGTGCACCTTCTGGCTACACGCTCTGCAGGCACTATCTCCTAGAGAGGAGGTGTGCACGGACTACAGCACTCATGTTCCTCTCTCTTGGCATCTGTATTGTGTGGGGAGGCTTGCTCACAGAGAACAGGTCTGGCTGGCCCACGGAAACTGCCATCAGTGTCCTTAGCAGTTACCGTGCCTGTGGTACTAGCATTCGATGGACCAGCTTTGGAAGAATGTGGGTGATGTCAGTGCACGTCTGAAAATGGGTCAATCACTGGGGTCCCTTGCGCCAGCCTGCTGCCTTCTATTAGGGAGCCCTGCTCTGCATTCTCATGCAGCCCATCTTCTGAAGTAACATGTGCATACCTAGGGACACCACGAAGAGGAGCAGACTGCAACTACTCAGAACTGGTTATTTATAACCTACGACAAGGGCGCTTCCGAAAGCTCCAGCCTCGGTCCCTTTCTCCAGCTACACTAGGCACTTAATGGTGACCAGTATCAGTTAGGTCTCGGGCAGTCCAACAAGCAGTCCACATTTCCAGAAATGAGCTCAAGATGGACTACAGAAGGATTTCTGACAGACAGATAAAACGCCAGCATTCATTCTGCCAAAAGGAGTCATTTCCCTTATCTACCAAAGCCCATGCCTGGCCCCAGGCTCCCAAGCACCTGTCACACAGGCGAGCGAGCACCTGGCCCTTCTTACCTCGGACCCCCGCTCTCTCTACCCACTGGTTACTCTCTCACTATCCCCTCTCGGAATCCCCACCATTCTCCCAGTCTTCTGCTGACTCTCTTGCTTCCCCTAGTCCTGCCACAGCCAGTCTGCTCGCGCTCTCTAAAGCACAATACAAACGTTTCCCTTGACCGCACTATGGACCAGCCATTTCAGGGTTTTCTTTCCCACACTCCTTTGCATAAGATCAGGCAAATGACTGGAAGTATGGAGCAGCAATTGCATTTGAATTTTGAGCTTTGGTTGTCCATTTTAATAGAGACCGCAGTTCTATGAAAGATGAACTTCTAAAAATCTCCAATTTTATGAATGTAAGATTCAGGAAAGTTACTTAATTTGCCTAAAGTCACAAATTAGTAGGTGGCAGAGCCAGCAATGCCCAGTTTGTCCTCTCTAATAGCAGACAACAGATAAAAGCAACTGTGGGAGCCCACAGAGGTCTCCTAGTGAGATCTGAGCTTGCTTTACCAGCAGGACTGCATAAGGGGATGACAGGACCATGGGTCTGGGTACGTGTTTGGAAGGGGCTACCCTTGGGTGTAGCTAGCAAGGGGGAGGTCCTTTGTCTCGCCCCTGGGCATTGGTTTTTTTTTTTGGTTTTGAGACAGGGTTTCTCTGTGTAGCTTTGCGCCTCTCCTGGAGCTCACTTGGTAGCCCAGGCTGGCCTTGAACTCACAGAGATCCGCCTGGCTCTGCCTCCCGAGTGCTAGGATTAAAGGCATGCGCCACCAATGTAGCTATTTACAGAATTTAATTTTCATATTGTAAAGATAACCTATTACCTTCAGAAATGGGTAAACAAATAACAGGAAATATGTTCTGCTAACTTCCTTAAATGCAGACATCTCTAAAGTTATTCCATTTTAGTGGCAGACAGGTGACATAGGACATTGTAGGGTATGAGCAGAAACATGGGACATTGAACTAAAAAGTTTCCCACAGCTAGGTGTGGTGACACATACCTTTAATGCCAGCACTCTGGACTCAGAGGCAGGGCAGATCTCTTGTGAGTTTGAGGAGAGCCTGGTCTACATAGTAAGTTCAAGGATAGCCAGGGCTATGCAGAAAGATCTTTTTATCAAACAAACATAGCTTCCCACAGAAACAGCTTGAACAAACTGCCTTAATACTAATTAAAGATAAATACTGAGCTCAAATGTAAGGGGATAGATACCTTTCCAGAACATACAGTTGTGTTCTACAGTTAGGTAATTACAATTTTCTTTTTAAAAAACTTATTGAATTATGTGTATGTACACTGCCATAGAGGTCACAAACACTGGATCCCCTGGAGCTGGAGTTAAAGGTGCTGGGAACCAAACTCAGGTCCTCTGTAGAGCAGTACTCCTTCCCACTGAGCCACTCTCCAGGTCTCCCCCTCCTCTTTTTTGTGAGATAGGGTCTCATGTATCCTAGGGTGGTGTGGGGCATACATGGGCTGCAAAGAGGGTGCCGAGAGAAATTTAGATAAACAGAGCTTAAGCTTTAAGCTGTTTGTGCAGAGAGTGGGTATAAATGATACCAGAGGAAGTTAGTTTAAGCTGTTTGTACAGGGAATGGATACAAAGGATGGCTAAGAGGAAGTTAGCTTGGGTTGTTTGTATGGATATTAAAGACAAATAGTGAGAAAGGAAGTTAGCTCAAGTTATTTATGCTAAAAACAGGAGATGATGTCAAGGCATAAACAACTTGTAAATAGGGTGACCTTTAAAATGATTGGTTGGTTCCTTCACTCCCTCCTAGGGTTCTGAGGTTTTCTGGTATAAAAGAGGCTTACTGCCCATCAATAAATGAGTTCTTGCTTGACTTGACTCCCTGCTGCGTCTGATTTGTCTCTGGGTAAGAGGGAGGCTGGGGAATGGGTGAGCGGCCCGCACTTACCTTTCTTTGGTTCCAGGCCACCTCTTCACAGGTGACCTAAGTTCCTGGTGGGGCAGGTCTCCACAGGGTGGTGTCAAACTTATTATGTAGCTGGGGATGACCCTGAATACTGATCCTCCTGCCTCCATGTGCCAAGAGTGTGCCACCATAGCTAGTTTATGAGGTACTGGGGATCGAGGTAAGGGACCCATGCATTCTGGTACAGGTGACCTCAGTTTTCACAGAAATAGATGAGAGTTTAAAGCAGTTAAAAGGAGAACATAACAGCTCCATCAAGGTTATTTAATTCTCCTTTTAACAGAATATAATTCTCAATTACTTTGTAACTTAGGTTATTCTGTTTTGCTACTTACAGTGCATTTTCCATATCTGCTATATTTTCTTGCATTTTCTGAGACTGTGTAGAGGTAAATAAAGTTGTCATGAGATCCTACAGCCAGAAGAGTACCATCTAGAATTAAAAATGAAAAAGTGCTGACTGCAAAAATATCTTTATGTATCGCTACCTTATTGGTTCTATTAAAAAAAAAGTTAAATCTCATCAATTTAAATGTTATCTGGCATTTTATTAACAAATCCAATCACTTAGCATCCCCTAAAATCAAACGGTAATCTAGTCCAACATAGAATCCCTTCCTTGGAGATACTCTCTGGTATGTACATACATTTTTCTCCATAGTCTATGCTTCCTTTGAAACAATGAAGAAGCAATCAAACATTTTTTTCTTTACTCTTAATTCAACAGCTATGAGAATACACTTTCTGGGCCAAGGATATAGCTCCTTGATGAAGTGTTTGCCTATCCATGCATGGAGGCCTGGTTTTAACCCTAGCACTACAAAGACAAAACTAGCCAACCCTCAATATTCAAATACAAGAAATCCCATGTGTGTATATCTACAATCCCAGTTCTTTCAAGAGGAAGGAGAATTTTGAGTTTCAGGCCAGCTTGGGAATGACTATGCCCAAAAAAAGTCAGACTAATCTAGACCACATAAATAACAACAACAAAAGTAACTAGAATATTGGGAAACCATTTTGAATAAAGTACAAATAATTATTCAAAGCCGAATGAGTTATATAAAATTAATGAATTACGAAGTATTTTATCTAGCAACAGCCAATTATGATTATGTAACTCAGAACATTGCTACCTAAGTATTTGGATATTAGTGTGTATTCTGACTATTTCTTCTACAATTTTTTGGCAACTCCAAGGACTGAGCCCTGAGCTCCATTCTCCACTGCTTATATCCTTCTAGATACAAAGAAAAGGTTGCTAATTAGATGTAACATTCAGCTATTGAGGGATATTTGTATGCTGTGTGAAGATGTATTGCTGTGATTGGTTTAACAGAAAGTTGAATGGCCAATAGCTAGACAGGAGAAAATGGGTGGGACTTCCCGGGAGAGGGAGGAACTGGAGATGAATCTAGGCACGAGAGAGATGCCAGCCAGACATGGAGGGAGTTAGACATACAGAATGGAAGGAAGAGAAAAAGCCATGAGGCAGAATGTCGATTACTAGAAACAGGCTAATTTAAGTTATAAGAGCTAGTTGGGAACAAGCCTAAACTAAAGGCCAAGCTTTCATAATCAATAAGTCTCAGTGTCATTATCTGGGGGCTGGCGGTCCCAACGAGAAAGTACCACTACATTCATCTTAATATATAAAGATCCTAGTGTAATGGTATGATTTGGTTGTGCTGTTTATAACTCCTACTGCAGCTGTCATAGTTCATTCTAAATGCATGCTTGCTTGATGGTTACTACGCTGTTTCATTTCTCAGGTTTCTTAGTTTCCAGTAGTGGAATTTAGCCTGATGTTCAGGGGACACGTTACAACTCTTGAAAACAGAGAGGAGTGAACCTCATGAACAAGTAAACGTGATTTCAGTGAGTGCATATCAAGAAGGGGGAGGTCTGCCCACCTACTGAGTAGCGCATCACGGAGAGCTGCTCATTCCCATCAGTGTGGATGGACACGAGATCTCTTGTTTCTGCATCCAGAACAAACCACCTGTTTAGGAAGGAAAGAAGGAAAAAATAAAAATGACCTTCAGATATTAACATTTACAGGAAAAAGTAGTTGACTTTTTCTACATTTTTTTCCAGATTTTATTTATTTTTGTTTTATGTGCACTGGTGTTTGGCCTGCATGTGTGTCTGTGAGAGGCTGTTGGATCCTTGGAACTGGAGTTACAGACAGTTGTGAGTTGCCATGTGGGTTATGGGAATTGAACCCGGGTCCTCTGGAAGAGCAGCCAGTGCTCTTAATCACTGAGCCATCTCTCCAGCACCCTTTTTCTACATTTTAATTTTAAAAACTTCAGTATTAATCTTTTAATTATAACTGTACTTCTACGTTCTAATTAAGGTTGTATTGTAAAAAATGCTGCTAGATAGACATGGGTCTAGTTGTGTTCTCATTTCTACTCAGGTACCTCTGGTAGGCACTGTTCAGACAGAAAAATAAAGTGACAGAGTCGAGGTTTTTCAAGATTACACTAGAGCTGAGAAACAGCAGATGGGGCAATGGGCAAAGAGAAATGACTAAATGGTGACCCCAGGGACACTCGGTAAACAACACAGAACTCACAGGAGGAAGTGAATGAGAGCAGGCACAGAAGAACCAGTCAAGGGGGATGCAGTGTGAAGTGAACACTGAGGGAGGTGAGGAGGAACAGCAGCTGCACAGCTAGGGAGGCAGGCAGGAACAGGGACACATTCATGAATGAACTGTAGTAATTGTGTGAGGGAGGGACTGAAACTTCTAGGTAGCTAATTTAACTCATAAACTCTGTCATTTAATAGCCTCTACACACATGAGTTTAAAGGCCAATCAGGAGGAAGCTGGCACACTGAAGCCATATGGTCCATGTTTACTGAACATACGTTGGTGCAGCTGACAGCGCCCACAGACTGTAGGTGTGTTTTGAACTGTTATTCATCAATCTTCAGGCTACCACTGTAAGCACTGAGAACTGCCTTTTCAAAAAGAGAACAAGATGATATCACAACTAAGACTAACTGGATGTTGAGATACAGAGTTACTATGAACATTAGGCTTCAAGTTTTAATACTATTATCAAAACTTTATTATATTCTTATATATTTAAAATTATTAATTTTAAAGTTCGCAAACCCCTAAGACTGTTTCCAAGTCACTTTAATTTTTCTAGGAAAACTACATACAATTTTTCTGTTTGGAAGCAACCTTAGCAAGCAACAAAGCCCAGATCATGTTCCATGTATACAAACCTGCACTGTTGTAGACAGCAGCTACTTAAAAACAAAAGACACACTCTTGTGTATTTTTTCTATTTCTTTAAACATAGCAGATTGATTCTTCTGTTTTTGGAATGGAATTTTATTTTGCATTTTAATTATTCCTGTGTGTGGTGGAAGCCCTGAGTGGACTCTCCAATGAGAAGGGTCTCTCACTGTATGCAGGAACTTGAAGACTGAGCCATTCTAGCTGCCCAGCTTCTGTCTCCACATCTCGAGCGCTGGGATTAGAGGATGGATGCCAGCCTGCTTAACTCTTATGTGGATTCTGGGGACCCACACTCCAGCCATTACACTACACATCAAAAGCATTATCTATTGAGTCCCCTCCCCAGCCTGGTAAATCCTTTTTAACAGTAAGTCAATGAACGCGCTTGTTAAAAGTATAGAATTTCTCTACAGATGTGCAGTGATACTGGGATGTTCTCACCCTTTTCACTGCGTGAACTGTATTCTACATCCAGAAGATGCTGCCATGGCCAGGATCTCTGTTCTTACTGAAAGTCCTAGCAAAGAAAATTTTCTAAAAACAAAATTTGACTTTTCACGTTGTATTTAATTTCTTTTTTTCTTTTTTCTTTTCTTTGGAGATCGAACCCAGGGCCTTGTGCTTGCTAGGCAAGCGCTCTACCACTGAGCTAAATCCCAAACCCTAATCACTTCTTATTATAGGGTGTATATACTAGAACAAAGCTTCTATTTGGGAGTAATGTGCCATTGCTATGAGGCTCGCTTTTCTTAAATGTAATGGCCATTAGGGATGGTAAATCAGCTGACATGTGAACCAAACACCAAAAGGCAGCACCACCCTTTATCATGATGACTTTTTGGGGTGGGGGTTGAGTCTCATGTAGCCCAGGATGGATATGAACTTATTCTATAGCTAAGCCTGACCTTGAACTCCTGATCCTCCTACCTCCCCCACAACTGCTGGGATCACAACCATGTGCCACCATGCTTGGATATATGACTTATACACAGACAATTTAGAGCTAGAACTACCTTGATGTCCTTAAATAAATGTATCTCTTTTCCTTTAGAAAAATATGCATTCATGATAGTATGTTTTGGATAGTGTGTCTTTGATAGTGTGTCCTATGGGCCTTGTTCTTTTTTTTTTTTTTTTAAATGATCCTCTAATTATAAAAAGAGGAACGTTGGGGCTAGAGATAGTTGAAAGGTGAAGGGTATTTGCTACTCATCCAGAAGACTCAAGATCCATGCTGGGTAGCTCACAATCACCTGTTACACAGCTGACACCCTCTTCTAGCCTCCAGGGATAACCACACACACGGAATACAGACACAGACACACACAGACACACAAATAAAAATTAAAAGGAATGTTACTTTTGTAATTAGAAAAATGTAAAGAAAAAAAAAAAAAAAGCCAGGTGGTGGTGCACGCCTTTAATCCCAGCACCTGAGAGGCAGTGGCAGGCAGATCTCTGAGTCTGAGGCCAGCCAAGGCTACACAGAGAAACCCTGTCTCAAAAAAAAAAAAAGCCCAATTCAACCGATCCTTTATCTGATACTTTACAACGCAGTAATTCAGAGTGGAAGGAGGATGTGAATATACAGTTTGCTCAGGATGAAAAACAAGTGGTTGATGCAAACGTAAGCCATGCTGATCAGCTACTTCACACCCACCTGGGGGACCAAACACAGGGAAGGAGATGCTGTAAAGATGTAGAGAAACTGGTAGGATTGCAAATGGTTACAAAAGTTGGTCAAAACATTAGACAGAATTGTATGACCTGGCCAGTCTACTGATATCCAAGACAACTGAAAGCATACCCCTACACATTGTACATGAATGTTTGTAGCAGGATTACTCTACTGTCAAAAGTGGAAAACCAAATGGCCATTGGTTTTCTGATGTTAGTATATCCACACAATGAAATACTATCTGGCCATAAAAAGGAATGAAGTATTATACATAACGTAATTCTTTCAAGGTTTATCACTTCAGGTGAAAGAAGCCAGTCTCCAAGGCATGCCTGTGTGATTCCATTTATATGAAATGTCTGGAACTGGCAAACCTATAGGAAAAGGTTGATCAGCTGCCTATAGGTGAACAGGGCAGTAGGTGGGTATAGAAGAACTGCTGTTAATGGGTAAAGAATTTCTTTCTAGGCTAATGAAAACAGTCCAATATTATATTACAGAGCTCTATAGATGTACTGAAACCATTAGCTAACATACTTAGGTGAATTTTACCATAGTTTATATCTCAATAAAGCTAAGCAGTGGTAATTATACCCACTTACTGCTATGCACTCATTTTTCCCCTTAAAAATGATACAATACAGGTTTTGGGCAGTTGTAGAGCACTTGTCTAGCACACAAGGCTCTGGGTTCAATCCCAGGCACCACACACACCATACACTCTTCTAAAATGACAATCCTATAACTGATAATTTATTTGCTCTTGTGCTTATGTGTGGAGATGTAGTATTCTGAAAATATCTTACTAGAATAGTTGGACCTCACAGCTGAGTTACTAATATACCTCAAAGTCACTTAAGACTTAATACTGCTGTCACACTGGATGTTCAGCCTGTTTAATCTGCCTTGAAAAGAACAGTGTAACTTGCCTTGGATCTCCCATGTGATCAACCGAAGCTAATGCACAGCTTCAATCTTGGTCATGCTCTAGCCCAGAACAATACACATGTGTCTGTATGTGTGTTAGGATAATCCTTTGCTGAGAACAGCAAACAGGATGCAAGTGGACTTATGCAATAAATACATGCCATTAATGTTTCATTCCGTCTCGGGTGATGCTTTCCTTCTGTGCTGTTTAATACATACAGAGCAAAAGCCCTTTGTTAGGGACAGACATCAGGCAGGCACAGGGACACAGATTCAGACTCATACAACAGACTGTTTACAGCTGGCCAGAACCTATAAGCTACAGAGAGAAGGAAGACACAGGGAGAGAAATGGAGGACTCAAACTCAGGCTTGCTCCTGGTTAAATCACTCCAAGAGAAATGCTTTGATTTCATTTCTTAATGCAACATTAATGCATATTGGTGACTGAGTCACTAATGCACTTATTACTTGGTGACATGATGCAGAAATCTATAAACAGACACAGACACATCTTTAAACATCTCGCCAGTCATTTTTCTGGCTCATGCACAATTTGGGCATGTTTTACAATAAACCAGTTCTCAGCCCTGAATGTGACTTTTCCCCCAGGTGTAAAAGAAGCAAGTGATTGTGCTCTGAATGGCTAAAATAGTAACTTTTCAGTTTTAGACATTAGAGTTATGTGCTCACAAAGCAAAGGAAAAAATAAAAACAAATGGAAGGTCCATGAATCAAAAGCACGCAAACAGGTGTGAAACCCAAGAGAGTTATATCTACAACAAGCAATGCAAACCACACCTGCCCTAGATTCTAAGTAGTCTCCAACTCCACGGCAGACTGAACGGACTAACTACCGACACTACATCTGCGGTTATTCATTACAGCCCTCTCATTCAAGTGCTTTCTACTCACAACTCCAAGAAGTAATAACCACCTTAACTTTAGTGTAAGTCACCAAGACAGTGATTTCACAGCTTCGTAAATATCAGAAAGTAATTTCAGTGGGTTTCAACCAGATCATTTTTTTTTGAACATCTGTGTGTGTGTGTGTGTGTGGGGATGATTGGGGGAGTGCACGTGCCATGGCATGCATGTGGATGTCAGAGGACAACTTTTAGGAGTTGGTTCTTCGATTCCAGGGACTGAACACATGCCGTCAGGGTTGGTGGCAAGCACCTTACCTGCTGAGTCATTACCTGATTACCTAGCTAATCAATCAGAACAATTAAAAAACTAGGGTTGTGTGTGAGGATATATCTGACACCCACATATCCTTTCATTCAGTCAAACTGTGCACTTGTGATTTTCAAACCATCTAGCCTTACACTTCATTCAGTGCTCAGTAAAGGGTGACTGAGTACACACACAAGGGTATTAAGTATGCTACATATGAAATGAATTTCCCAGATGAGAGTGAAAACACTCAAGAATAATTCAAACATCCCACAACTTCAGATCACTCAGCTCACTTAAAGACCTTACCTGCCTGAGTGTGTTCCGATGGCCACCACTGTACCGCTTGGATGAAAATCTGCACAGTGTCCTGGTTCCTAGAAGAGAAAAGGACAGCCATTGAGGGTTTGGTGGTTTGAATAGGTATGGCCCCACAGACTCATGTGTTTGAGTGCTTGGCCAATAGGGAGTGGCACTATTAGGTGTGGCCTTGCTGGAGGAAGTACATCACTATGGGGGTGGGTTCTGAGGTCTCATATGCTCAAGCTACACCTAGTGTGGAACACAGTTCACTTTCTATTGCCTGTGGATCAAGATATAGAACTCGCAGCTCCTTCTCCAGCGCCATGTCCCATCTTGCTGATAATGGACTAAACCTCTGAAACTGTAAGCCAGTCCCAATTAAATGTTATTTTTTCTAAGAGTTGCCATGGTCATGGTGTCTATTCATAGCAATATAACACTAAGACAGAGGGTACAGGAGAAAGACTCCCTATATCTAAGGGAACTGTGAAAAAACATCTTTCTAAATGACTTGTTTCCTATAAACATAAAATTCTGGTCAGCTTCACTGTAAACCAATGAGAAATACTATGTAGATACAACTAGAAAAGGAACTTTGGGACTGACTGGCAAAGGGAAAAGATAATTGGCTTGTGGCCAGTGGAACAATATGGGTAAAACCAAATACGTTAAGAAATATATGCTGGGTGGACATGATTTTAATCCCAGGACTGGAAAGGCAGAGGCAGAGATTGAGTTTGAGGCCAGCCTGGTACACAGAGCAAGTTCCAGAACAGCCATAGCTGTTACACAGAGAAACCCTGTTTTGACTCCCCCAGACCCCCCCAAAAAGACACAAAGACCTTGTATATTTCTTTCAGGCTAGAAAAGGTAGTGATCTGGATACAGTAGGGAGAAAATACAAGGTCACTCATAAAGAAGACAGTAGCGCCTGTCACAGCATTTACTGAAACCAACTGCAACACCACAGAGGCCCAAATATTTTCTAACGAATGCTCCACAAATACATGAAATCTTTATAACTTTACCATGGAAACAGAAAAACTGGGAGTGTACATGGCTATCTTGCTTCTTCAACGTAGATTCACATTATAACTCGAGACCAAACATTTTTCTCTTACTCTCAGCCCCTTCACCAAACCATACACACAAATTTCAATCAATGCTTAATCCTGTTTCCTTTGCCAGTGGGAGGAGTTGCACGGGGAATGATCCACTCACGTCCACAAGCCTGGTCCATTCCAGCCTGTGCTCCACGGAGTTCCACATGCACACCTGCCTGTCCTGAGCACATGTCAAGAGCAAGTCTTTGAAGGGATGTGTTGCGAGGCCCCAGAGTTCATCTGTATGACCCTGAAAATGAAAAACCTTGTCATAAGAACCAAAAGGTGCCACCAAAAATTACCACAGAAACTGCTGCCTCACATAGCTTACCTGCACTTCTATTTGGAAGCCATCGTTAAATGTGCCCCGTAAAATGAAGTTTCGTGATGTACCTACTAAAAATTGCTCTGCCTTTCCTTCGGCAACAGCCCTAATGGTGCCGTACTGATCAGGAACCTGGAACAAATGAATGTGCAAAGTTACCATAAACAGAGTAACATACAATAATTACCACCTGAATAGCGCTGTGCTCACAGCTGCATGCAGTTACTGGGTAATAAAGACAGACTCTAAATCTGAAACAGTGCGCTAGTCTCATCATATTGTAATTTAATGTTCAATTACATCTTATTACATAGAAGTTATAATGTATTATTATCAAAGTTCTTTGCCTCATTTATAGTAATTATCTTTGCAGTACAGGGTCTCCCACATACTACACAAGCTTCTCACAGTGATCTCATTTCTAGCCTGCTTCAGTAAAATTTAGATTTATATTCTGTATGATTCCAAGAGTTAAGGGTTACAAGTATGGGGGAAGGGGAGTAAGTTCTATTGGAGCTCATGAAGAATATGGCTTGGGTTTTGTTTTATTTTCTTCTAGGTAGTCATTCTTGATTGTCACAAGACTAAAATAGAAAAATCTCAGTAAATCAAAAAACACAGCTGGCCTTTTTATCTGTAGACTCTGCAACCAAGGACTAAATCAACTATGGATAGGAAATACTGGAGTGAAAAAAGCCTGTCTGTAATGAATATGCACCACCACCCTCATTAGCTCCTCAACAACTCAGTAAAACATTCTGATAACATTCACACTGCATCAGACACAGTAGGCAATATATAGATGATTAAAGTGTAAGTACACAGAAATACTGGACTGCATTATGTAAGGGACTCGAGCACCCACAGATTTCTAGAATCTACAGGGAGATCAGAAACTACTCCCTTATACATATGAGAGGATGACTGCACTGTCAAGTATTTGAAAGGCCACTCACAGACTTCTCCCTGAGATCTGTTTCACTTACACACTATGTGATATCATCTCAGTGACCTTTACACCACTGACTACAGAATGACTCTGGTATGTGCGTATCATGAAGGGCTCCCAAATGCCTCTGCTCATAGTGTCTGCCTAGCCTATGTCAGGCCCTGAGTTCAATGGCTTGCACTGCAAAATGAACAATAAAGCCCCCAAACTCCAAATGGCTTTGTTTAAAAGAGATTACTTTGTGCTGTAACAAACTCTCTGTTCTGGGAGAAGGGAAGGAATGGTAAGAACATGAATCAGTTTCCCAGAAAAGCTATCTCAAAATGGGACGGAGGGCACGCGCAAAGGTTCTACTATTTTAAGATTGTTAGTGTTTGTCAGCCTTACCTCGATTTCTCTCTCAGGGTTCAGATCATGATCCCACAGAATTATTTTTCTGTCTTTCCCTCCTCCAGTTAATAGCATCCCGTTTCGCATCTGACAAAGTGTAAACACACTGCCATCATGAGCTTTGATTTGTCTGTTGATCTGATAGACACCTGATACGGTAATGGGAAAATAAAAATACTAGTTATAACATGACATATTAAGACTTTAGTGTCTTTCTGGAAAAAAGGTTCAGCAGAGCCACAGTGTGAATACTCAGACGTCCACAGGTTCATAATCAAAAGCCAATCCTCAGCAAGTTATTGAAACGTGGCATGTGGAGAAGCTTAAGATTGAAAGGAATCCTTCCCGTTTACATTGATGTTTATGTTCTCTAACATTACTTTCTCACAGAAAAGTAAGCTGCTAAAACAGTGGTGACTGTCCGGACAAAAGGGCATCAAGTGCAGCCCCGAAGCTCACCGTCCTCTCTTGTGAGAGCTCTGTGCACTATGAGGGTGTGCCACTCTTCTGACTCAGAGCAAGGGCACAAGCACCAGCAATCTAAGAATGAAGCTGGGACCAGGACCCAAGGCTCCCACCTCAATGTCCCTGGAGCTTTGTTAGCTCAGTACATAACAATCACTAATAAACACTGAGTTACTCCTTTTAATCTGTTGAGAAATGGGCTAGGAACGAAATTATGCCACCCAAACCTGATCCAGAGCCCGTAAAGTTATTCAGAGGTCTCTAGCATCAAGTGAGGCTAGTGAAGTAAGAGGGCAGCTTTTGGAAGAGAATGCCTTCAAGAATTAGTTACTAGGTTCACAATGGAAGCCAGAGCCTTGTTTAAACAGGACTCAAGTCAACAAACAGCCTTAGATCTTGTGGGAAAACAGAGAATAAAAGTTTTAAAAACCATTCATTTTCTAAAATTAAACAGCAACTGATGAATGGATAAGCAAAACATGGGTATGCCTATATAACTGAATACTATGTCAAAAAAGGAGGTAATAAAACATGCCCTAACACAATGAACCTGAAAAACATGTTAAGTAAAAGAAGCCAGGTATAGTCAGGCATGGGAGTGTACATCTATCATCCCAGGACAGAGCTGCTGAGTTTGAGGTCAGCCTGGGCTACACAGTGCATTCTGGACCAGCCTGGGCTATATAATAAAGTGTGTTAAAAAAAAGGGGGGGGGGGCAACCAAAAAAAAGAGAGACTAGCTCTACAAAGTCACACATTTCACTCTATTCCAATAAACGCCCTAGACTAGAGACACCCGAGAGACAAGAGTGGCTGCTGATCGGTGCAGAGTTCCTTTTTGGGAGATGACCACAGGTGCCCAACTCTGGGTCTAGTCAACGCTCCTGAGTGTACTCATTGAAGGAGCACACCGTGTGCCATGAGAACTATGCGTCAACAAGGCTCTTACTCAGATGATTCTTAACTCATTTCTCTGCTGGACCTGTCAATAAGTTTGTAAAATTTGATAAAATGAACAAGGCTTTGGCATTCTTAAAAAAATTTTAGACAGAGCTGATTCTGAAAACTGTTCTCAGTGTGAGTGTATTAGTGATACAAATATATAAGTGGATGGCATGCCCAGAGAAAAACAAGGACTGTCTACTTGGATCAACTGCCTCCACCTAAAAATACTTCACAATATGTTCAGTGGATGTCTGTCCTCACAATTTATCTATCTTTGCTCTGATTGCATCTAGATACCCAGAGAGACAGCGCACCTGAAAAATGTGATTTTCTGAGCACTGCTGACTCCCTTTAGGTCAGCAACAGAGAAAGAGAGTGAACACTGTGAGCAGCCACACATCTTAGGTCTCCTTCCTTGTATGTGCAGTCTGAAAGCACCACACAAGAAATTACAAAAACAGCCAGACACGGTAGTGCACGCCTTTAACCCCAGCACTCGGGAGGCAGAGGCTGGAGGATCTCGAGTTCAAGGCCAGCCTGGTCTACAGAGTGAGTTCCAGGACAGCCAGGGCTACCAGAGAAACCCTGTCTTGAAACATACAGAGAGAGAGAGAAAGGGAAAAGGAGAGAGGAGGGGAGGGAGAGGGAGAGGGAGAGGGAGGGAGAGAGACTGATTGATTACAAAAATAGCTGGGCATGATGGTGCATACTTTCACTCCCTGCATTTGGAAGGTAGAGGCCGTGGATCCCCATGTGAGGCCCTAACAACAACAACAACAACAACAACAACATAAAAAGTACATGTAGAAGCTGGGCGGTGGTGGCGCACGCCTTTAATCCCAGCACTCGGGAGGCAGAGGCAGGCGGATCTCTGTGAGTTCGAGGCCAGCCTGGGCTACCAAGTGAGTTCCAGGAAAGGCGCAAAGCTACACAGAGAAACCCTGTCTCGAAAAAACAAAAAAACAAACAAACAAAAAAAACCAAAAAACAAAAGTACATGTAGAGTTTCATGGTTTCCCATAAGAATGCAGGAAAGTAAAATCAATGTTTTCTGCTCTGAATTCAGCCTCCCTATTTCTAAATACGTCAAAGGCCTCCTCAAACATGTATGATCCTCCCAAAATGAAGGATGTTAGAAAACAGAAAGCAGAACAACCGCTTCAAGAGACAAAAACCTTCATACTGTGCCCGACTCACTTCCTTTCATGCTGAGAATGTTGTCGTCACAAAGTCCAAATAATAACTAAGTTAAAATTTTTCAGTGTTTCAAATTCAAGCAAACTCCAAGTTTCTTTTATAAACAAGACACTAACTACACTTGACAATCTCTCTCTTATGGACCTGCATTTTTGATGGTCTAGTTTAGGTCAAATATTTAAAATATTTGCTGAGAAAAATTGCTCTTTGAGTTTAAAAACTTTCCGTCTAGGTCTAATTATCCAGCCACATCGACCCAAGCTTACCAGCAGGCCCTTCCATTTAGTTAATCTCTAGGAGAGCAGTTTCCATAGGCAAGTCTGCCTCCCTGACAATGAAGACACCTAGAGGGCTTTCTCATTTCTCAGGAGCCTGACAGACGAAAGAGGGATGCACATTTTAAAGCCTTTTCGTGTGTGTGTGTGTGTGTGTGTGTGTGTGTGTGTGTCCGTGCAAGCTCAAATGTGTGGAAAGAATAGTAGGGCTACTCCTAGCAGGGCGGGGAAGAGGGCTACAGTTAGGAACAGAGAAGGGAACAGAACGATGGGTTATTTATTCATTTCCCCCTTTCCCTGTGTCCTGCTTGAAAGTATGACCAGGTGTTCTGCTCAGATAGCCGAGTACTGCCCAGGGGAGAGTGAACCTTCATATATTTTAAATTAGTAGGTACCATGTGTGCTTGTGAGTGCTCACTCTCTCTCATATTACACTTCTGGAGGGAAAAGTTCTCTATCATATGCAGATTATATATGCATAACACAGTTTCATTAGAAAGGATCTCATGAACAGGTATACTGGTAAGGCTCACGTTACTCTAGTGTGGACTTTCTCTCCTGGTCAGGTAAGGGTGAGAATTATGCAGCGTAATTAACACAGGAATAATATACCTTTAGGTCCTTTCCCAGGTGGGGGCTCTACGGTAGTTTTGCTCCAGATAAGCAGGATTCCACCTGAGTCTCCAGTGAGGACATCTCCATTCCCCAAGAATGCTAAACACTGAACGAATTTTGGTTTTTCATATTTCTACAATAAAATGAGAATTTTCAGTTTTTTCTTTGGCATGGTGATTTTATGCTTACCTAACAACAAAAAAAGATTAGCATCATTCATTCATACATACATACATACATATATATATATCCAATGATGTTACGACATTCTGATCCTTACCCCAAAAATTCCCTGTTTTCTTGTTAGTGAATTGCCACTCCAGGTCCAGAAAAAAATATGAGATTTACCACATGTTATTATAGTATTTGCATCTGTTGGGTGGAATTCCACAGCCAAAACAACTTCATTTGTTGTCTGTGAAAAAAATGGCACTTTTAGAGAAATATATATTCTTTCTGCTATCAAAATTCAATTATAGTTCCTTACAAAGACAGGGAAAATATTTTAGGAAATGCTTTTTCTTCTAAGATTTATTTTCCTAAATTCCCCATCCCCCAAGACAGGGTTTCTCTATGTAGCCCTGGCTGTCCTCGAACTCAAGAGATCTGCCTGCCTCTGCCTCACGAGCACCAGGATTAAAGGCATGTGCCACCACTACCTGGCTTCCTAAAAAAGTTTTTTAAGAATAGACTTCTGGAATCAAGACTTAAATTTGATGTCCTTATACCATTCTACCAGTTCTTATCCTGTTTATTTTTAAGAAGTCTGTAAGAATTCCAGCACACTTCTAACATATTCAGGAAAGCACACTCCAACTGTAAGATGCAAGAGCAATGTCTGTTGTCTTAAAGCTCATACCAGCAGAGCCAGAAACAGACCAGATCCCTTTCTAGTTACCTTGCCTCTGCCTGTAAGGAGGAAATCAAAGCACAGGAGCTGTTTCACTTCAATAGAGTTGCAAGTGGTGTACTCCTTTCTTGTTTACAGTATTTTTCAATATTGTATTTGTGAGATCCATTCATGGTCAGTCTAAATGCTGTAAAATAGTCCTTGAAAGAGGGGGATAAAGGACGACATCTCCTGCAGCTGGGACTAGGGTAGTTCCACTTTTTTTTTTTTAACAGTTACTGTAAACAGCACTGTAATCTGCACTCTAGTGAGTGTATCAGTCTATTTACATTGGGTTTATACTCTGGAGAAAACCAGGCTTTGTCAGCAAGCAGGTCTATGTTCAGCCCTAAGAGGCAATGCCAAACAGTCTTCCAAAATGGCTATACGCAGCAGCAGCTCCACACTGAACTTTAAACTTACACAAAGTATAGTTATTATCAGGCACTCAGGTCTTTATGACTTAAGCAGAGAGAGCCCCCTGTTAGAATGCCGTAAGGTCAATACACAGGGAGAAAAACAGTGGAGAGAAGGCCAGGGATCTAGTCCTAGAACCAAGTCATTCCTGGCAAAATGACTCTTCTTTTCTACAAAGACTCTTCCTTTCTGCTCTAAATAGGAATAAATACCCTGAAGTTAAGCTTTACTTACTTTACAATTAGCTATTCTGGAAATGGACATTTAAGAGAATTTGGGGAATCTGTATGAGAAAGAAATGGAAGAGACAAGTATGAAACCCCGGTGTCTCAGATGAATACGGCGTCCACATTGGGAGGCAATATTGGGTTCATAGACGATGTCTAGGAAGACTAGGCTGGAGGTATACAGTCAGACTCTGCAATAGAGCTCTGTACTAGCAACAAATCCTGGAAGGGTGACCCAGCCCTCACCTGGTAGACCTTACTACAAAAGAGAAAGATCTACATGTTTCAGGGATTGCACTATCCTCTAGCGCTTAGAAATTCTACAATCCCTCTAAATGCTACAGCACTTCCTATAGTCATTATATAAAATCTTGTGTTTTTATATATGACCTTCAGTCATTATCAAGAATGTTCTTAAGTAAAACTTTCCTCTAGACTGCTAAAACCTTAGAGGCTGATTGAAATGTCAAGTTCACTAATAGGTAGTAGCCAGGCAGAGTGCTCAGTCCATCTACTATTATATTTCAGTAGCATGGTGTTTTCTGAAATATGAAACTGCTCCAAGTCGACTATTTTATCTAACTGTAGTGTTAGATAAAATATCACAATATCACAGATTCCTAATAAACTGGAAAAACTGATGAATAAGAACTGTGAGTTTACTCATAATCTGGATACGCATATACTATAAATCCAAATATCTGTCAAATAATGGACTCTTATAAGACAATATCCAAAATTTATTTTGATTTACCTTTATCTCTGCTACTTTTGATTTTTTCTGCCAGTCCCATACAGTAAGCATATGTTCATTGGAGTCATCAATAACACATAAATGAGCACCTGAATCCTAAATAAAAGTAAATTTGAAGAAAAAAATGCCATTATTAAAACTACTACTAGTGAGATAATGAAAAATTTTAAACTCCTTTGAGACACAACTGAATGTACTAGTTACAAAAACTATGCTGTTTTATAAATACAGACATTCCTTGACTTTTTTCCTATATCTAGTTTTGCTCCGGAGCTGGTACCCACTTGCCAGTTGGACACTGGCCACCATCGGGCCACAACCACTGCTCTGAGGCTCTCCTAGTCCCTTCACACTGTCCTATGCTTACTTCTTGCTGTTAGAAAACACATTTCTCCATGCAGAAGAAATAGAAGTAATTCCATGCACTTTCGACTGGTGAATTTTTGATAGTTTTTTATTTGTTTGTTTGTTTTTTGAGACAGGGTTTCTCTGTGTAGTTTTGGTGCCTGTCCTGGATCTCGCTCTGTAGCCCAGGCTGGCCTCGAACTCACAGAGATCTGCCTGGCTCTGTCTCCCAAGCGCTGGGATTAAAGGCGTGTGCCACCACCGCCCGGCTGAACTTTTGATAGTTTGATGGAATATACTAAAATTAAATGCTGTTTTAAAGTTTGCTGGTTTCCATTTTTGTGACATATTTGGTTTACAGTAACATGAATAAATGAGATAAATGAAAATAAGTATTTTTCTACCTCATTTTTCTGAAACCACCTTTGTTCACACAGATATATACGTTTAAGAGAAGAAATGGTGGACGGTGTCAAACAATTTACTTCTAGTAGCAGCTGTGGTATGTGCCTCCCAATGTCTCTGGAACAAAGAAAGTGAAGATGGGAAGCAGCACCTGCCCCTATTCTCTTCCTTCTGTCTCGATTGAGTTGACTGGGTGACTTAAGTAGAGCTATGCACTCCTGCTACCTGTTTTTATTCTGGTAGATTCCCTTCCTGGCCTGTCAGACTCTTGCCATTCAGTGCCTTCAAACAAGCAAAGCTGGGAATCCAACTCAATCTTCTGCTTTAAAAATGTCTCCTTTCTCATGACCCCAAAACTCCCTGTAAGTCAGAATACAGCAGCTGACGGGTAAGGACTGAAGAGATAATATGAACAGCTAAACACATTCTGAAGTATAAATGAAGCCCAGCAAAATCTAAAGGGGTATACTTGAAAACCTAAAATATGACTGTGAAAATATAGGAGGTTTTTTACAAACCTTATAAATGTAACCACTAATTCAAGGAAAAGTAAAATGTTCAGATGAAGAACATCTTACTTTCCTCTCATAAGAAACGCTCAAAGCTTACATGACATTGCTACACACAATTAAAAGTTTTAACAGATGGCTGTGAGCCACCACGTGGGTCCTGGGGACTGAACTCAGGTCCTCTGCAAGAGCAGCAAGTACTCTCAACCTCCAAACCATTCTCCAGCTCACTACACGTAAAATTAAACTAATACAATCCGGAACTCAGATAATTTGTGAATTTAGAGAATACCAAGATCTGACTGTCTCCTTGCTCTCATGTGACACCAAGAGAATAATACTTTATAGAAATGAAGTGTCCTCTGAATTTCCTAAGATGGATGCCTCCTATTATTCAAATTGAAATTAAAATGCACTTTTGCTTATTTTAAACTGTACCACACTATATCTTTATTCCTTTACCCATTTTCCACCACTACACTGGTATCCTATCTCAGGACAAAGTAATGTTTAAATGAGACTGACTCCCACAGACGCACAGATTTGAATGCTCAGTCACTAGGGAGTGGCACTATTTGGAAGGATTAGGAGGTGTGGCCTTCTTGGAGGAAGTGTGTTCCTGGGGGTGAGCGTTGAGGTTTCAGAAGCCCAGGCCAGGACCAGAGTCTCTTTCTTTCTCCTGCCTGCAGAACCAGATTCAGAACTCTTGGCTACCATGCCTGCCTGTGTGCCTCCACGCTTCCTGTTATGCAGAATGGACTAAACCTCTGAAACTGTAAGCAAGCCCCAATTAAACATTTTTTTTTTTTTTAAATAAAAGTTGTTGTGGTCATGGTATCTCTTCACAGCAGTAGAACAATGACTAAGACAAATTAAATATAAATAAATGTAGTATCATGATCCTACCTAAATCAATTTATTTAATATGCATCTGTGTGACGGTGTCAGACCCCCTGGAACTGGAGTTATAGACAGTTGTGAGCTGCCATGTGGGTGCTGGGAATTGAACCTGGGTCCTCTGGAAGAGCAGCCAATGCTCTTAACCCCTGAGCCATCTCTCCAGCCAGGATCCTATCTAAATCAAATTTAGTACTTAGATTACAATACTAGCTACTTAACAATGGCTAGCATCTCATTTTTGGATGGATACAAGATTATACACAAAACAAACAGGCTTAGCTTGCTTACTTTAAAATATAACTGTGACTTACTGCTTTTGAAAAATCCAGGCATCCTACTCCACGCTCAAAAGTTCCAAGTCCAATGACATGCAGTGTGGAAAGGCTTACTGAATCCCACACCCTGACATGGGGTTGCAGAGGCTGCAAAACACAAGATAGAACTAGCATACTTAGGTGGGTGCAGACATGTGCACCACTACCACACAGCATATACATGTGCACCACTGCACACAGTAGAAATGTGCACCACTACCACACAGCATATACATGTGCACCACTACCAAAAGTAGATATGTGCTTTGAGACAGGGTTTCTCTATGTAGCCCTGGCTGCCCTGGAACTCACTATGCAGACCAGGCTGGTCTCGAACTCAAGAGATCTACCCGACTTTGCCTCCTGAGTGCTGGGATTAAAGGTGTGCGCCACCACACCTAGCCCAATTTGCCACCTTAGTAAGACAAAAACTACAAAATTTAGACATGCCTCCAAACAATCCTGATTAGGAACGTTTCCCCCAGTACTATGGAAATAAGAGTGATCACAGCAGCAAATATTTGTATATTTAGTGTTATGCAATACCATAATCTGCAACTCTCACTCTGGAGATAAGGAGACAGACACAGAGATTGTAACTCACTTTTACAGCTACTAAAAGGTGCAGCTAGAATCTGATTCTAATGTGCTCTGGGTACTTTGCTTTTTTTGAGACAGGATCTTACAATTTTGTCCAGGCTGATCTCAAACTCTTAAACTCAAGCAGTCCTCTTGCTTGAGGCCAAGAAAGAGGTACTACAGGTGTGGGTGACCAGCATCCCTGATACTTCGCTTTTAGTATTACCTTTATTCTTGATATAATGCACCTTAAAAAAAAAAAAAAAAAAACAAAAAAAAAAAAAAAAAACCTGTCTACTAAGCTTTATGGAAAGAATCCTTAAAGAATACAGAACTGGAGGGCTCTTCAGCGCCATCTGATACAACCCTCCCACTTTATAGAAACTGAACCCAGAGAACATCACGGACATATGCTAGTCATCGTCAATTCACTATCTCACGAGTAAGAGATGTTTATAAAACAATCCAGTGAAATCAGAGTAACTGAAACTGAAAACTGAAAGAGATCAGCTGTCCTCCTAACAGAAAACCAAGAGGGCCAACCACTAGGAGGAACTCAGTTTAACAAGTTAACCTTTGACAAGCAAGAGCCCTTCCATCCGTATGTGTAGACAGTTTCCTAGGGAGACTACTTATTATTCAGAAGAAAACAGTAGTTTGAATCCTGCATTCTATCGTTTCCCCCAACACTAAAGATTCTTCCATAGAGTTCAGTGAGTAGGACAAGGAGCAGTGGCCGAGTCAGTCGTCTAACGGCAGCAGCAGGAGACACATGAAACTGGCTGCTTACCCTTCCATCCTTGTCCACTCCAGCTATCTGTCCAGTCGCGATCCTAATCTTGTCAGGATGAACAGCCAGGCTAAAAAGCGTAGCAACAATAATTTTAAATACAGAAACATGAAACAGCATAGATGTACCTTTGTATCAGTATCTTTTCAAGCAAACAGTTTTCAGTCTTAAAAACACACCTGACCTATTTATTTTTATTAGCAAATTAAGCAAACTTCTATTTTTCTTTATTAATCTTGTAAATGAACACTGAATTCTTAGAAAATATTTATTCATAATTTGGTCTAGTAAAAATGGAAACCATTTTCACCTGTTCAAATTCCTTTTTAGTTGCTCTACTTACAGTCATGTTTACATGGTTTGATGAAGTGAAGTATGGTCTAGTGTAATTTTCATCTACTAAAATGTAAGCATAGCTTCATCTTTACATACTCCTTACACACTTACTAACAATAACTCTTTAGTATTATAGCAACAAACAAAAAGCAGTATTAAACATCTTCCAATATAATTCTACCAACCTATAGCTAGTTCTTAATGTTAAGCTTTTATAAATCTAACCCAGGGCAATGAGTGGTATATGAAAATGGAAAATATTGTAGCAATTGTACTTCAATAGACCACGGTACACACAAAATCAACCACAAAATTTGTGTGTGCATACGGCTGTGTAGGTGTGCAAGCCTTCCTGTGGAGGCCAGAGGACAATGTTGGGTGTCTTCCTCTCAACCTCATTCAATATTTACAATTTAAATTTTTATTACATTTTATTGTGTGCGCAAGTCTGTGCATGTGTGTGTATGTAAGTGCACAAATGCTGTGGAGATCAGAGAACAACTTGTGGGAGTCAGTTTTCTTCTCCAACCATATGGATCACATTGGCACTTCCGTGGCAAGTGCCTTTGTTGAGCTATCTCAATAGCCCAATTGTAGCTGAAAGTTTTTTGTGTCCCACCTGGTCCGCAGCCGCTCAGACCTAAGTACACAGAGGCTTATATCAATTAAAACTGCTAGGCCATTAGCACAAGCTAACTACTGACTAGCTCTTACACTTAAACTCTGTCCATTTTTGTTTATCTATATGTCGCCACGTGTTCCATGGCTTTACCTGTGTGCCATTACATGCTGTTCCCTGGATGGCAGGCTGGCATCGCCCGACTCAGCCTTTCAGCCTTCCCATAATTTTTCTTGTCTGTTTATCTCACCTATACTTCCTGTCTGGCTACTGGCCAATCAGCTTTTTATTTATCAACCAATCAGAACAACACATTCACAGAATACAGAACATCCCACAGCATCAATATTCATTAAAAAAATTATATATATTTATTTATATGTGGGATGGTGTGTGTGTGTGTGTGTGTGTGTGTGTGTGTCACATTCGCCATTACTCACTGAACTAACTCACTGCCTACCCCACCTTATTTTTCGAGACAGGGTGGAGTCTGTCACTGAACCTGGAGCTTGGTGTTTTGGCTGGACTGGCTAGATAGCCAGTCTGAGATTTGTCTGTCTCCATCCTACAGCACTGGAGTTACAGACGGTGCAAGGGATTATAACTCAGGGCCCAGATTTGCATAGCAAGCTGTAACCACTGAACCATTTCTCTAGCTCTTGTTTACAAAAATCACTGTGCCCCCGTACCTCTCCAGAAGGAGATATATGGTGTATACAAACTACTGCATATTACATCTACATACATTATGTTTATGTACGGGCCAAGAGCATGAGAGGTTGGAGGCAGACTGTAGGAACGTGCTACTGCTCTCCTACCATACGGGTTTGGGGTGGAGTCAGCTTGTCATCCGGTTCACTTGCTGAGCCATCTTGTAATCAAGGAGTCACCTCAACTGGAAAGAATTTTTGTTTCCTGCTATATATTGCTAATTGTTTTCCAGAAGAATTTTATTAATTTGTCACACGAGATTAAAAATGTTCTAAAGTTCTATAACTTTTCCATTTTAAGAATTATATCTTTTAAAATGTTTCAATAACTTGGCATAAATGGTTTCAGGTTTTCATTTCTAAGGAGGCTAGATTTTAACAACGCTTCTCTAATTTCTTTTCTTCTTAAACAGTTTCTATCCTGCATCTAGACACTAAAACTAAAACTTTAAGGGCTGGAGATGGCTCAGGGTTAAGAGCACTGGCTGCTCTTCCAGAGGACCTGGATTCAATTCCCAACACCTACATGGCAGCTCACAATTGTCTGTAACTCCAGCTCCAGAGGATCCAACACATTCATACAGACATACATGCAGGCAAAACTCCAATGCACATAAAATAAAAATAAATATAAGTCATTAAACAGTAAGACTCTATTACATTAACATTTTGCTGTATTTAACACTGTTCTTTCTTTTCAAACAAAAAACTTAAATGGTAATTTCTGCACTAGGTAAGAATACATTTGCGTGGCTCTGGTATGAAAAGATATTAAAAAGTACTGAGAGGTCTTTTTCCCTCCCTGTGCCAATTGCCGAGCTGGTCTCTACCTTTCCTTTCCCCAGCCTCTGACAATGCTTCAAGGGTAACCTCGACAGCTTCTTTTAAGTTGGAACTGCAGGAAATACTTTACATATGTGGAAGCCAAAATAGTATTTTGCACCACCTTTTCCCCCACACGAGTGAGAAAACACACACTTGCTTGCCTGCTTTTTAACAGTGGTTCTCCTTTCCTGTTTCTGCTGTTGGTAAGACAGGGTCTCACTGCTGCATTAACTACCATGCTCTGACCTCCATACACATGATAACTAGTACCCAGCCGGGAGAGGGGAGCAGCTTCTAACGCTTACACGTGTAACACTGCACAAATTCGGTACACATTTAATCTTGCAAGTATAAAGTGTTTTTATCTTTTCTAAAGGCTGAATATCATCTATGTACTATTGTAGCATTCACACATGACAGAAAATTTTATCTACTTGTCAGGACAGTATAAGTTAAGCTTTTAAATGTGACAAAACAATGGATTCTAGAAACAGATGATGGAATTTAACTAAAGAATAGCAACATTCACTGAGTAAAACCCAAGCCTAAGCATTTCAAAAGAGTCCTGCTGTTATAGTTTGACAGCACAAGGGATACTTAGGATGCAATTCAGCTTATGGCTTCTCTCCCTCTGAAAGGAAAACCTGAGGCCCAAAATTTATCACGCAGAACAAACCCTCAATAAATACTAAGTAATGAATGAGAAACTACTTCCAGAAATTCATGAAGCCCAGTCTTTCTACGTGGATTTCATGACAGGCCAGATAGAAAGGCACAGACTGGGGCAGCAGCAGGAGTCCACTGAGATTTAGAGCAGTGTATTTATCGCTATTGATTCCACTCAGTATTTTGAAGAATGTGATCTTTTTATTTTAAAAAATATATAAACAACATCTTTACTTATATCCTAAGCTTTCTGATGGTAAACTTTCAGTACAATTCAAATAATAATTATAATAATAATAACAACGATTATGACGAAAGCAGGCAAACACAAAATTGGCTAATGGGAACTGATACCAACCATTTCACACAGTCTGTATGACCCAGGTAGTGTCGCTGAGTTCTTTCCTCATAATTAAATAGTACCACTACTGATGCAATGAAATAAACTATCTCCCCTGTAGGAAGCAGGTACACATTTGCTCGACAGTCCTTTCCTCGATAACCGTATCTTAAACGAAAGGTCAAGGCTTTAAAGCAAATACTCAAGGGTGTTTAAGGAGCCATGGATGCACAATGAAGAGATAAATGGATCAGAGCCACGATGATACTCACATCCCCTTTGCTGCCCAACCCTAAGTCTTTTACTGTATGTATCTATGGACAGATACACTCTGAGTTCCTACTACGCACCATGCACAGTGCTAAACATACAGCTCTGAACAGATTAGATGTGGGCCTGTGTGACAGTATGCTAGGAGGAAGCACACATGGAGACCCTACTTAAGAGGAGAGAGAGAGACCTAAGGCTTACCCGGACAGGAACGTGTATGCTGGGCCTAACAGTTAAATACTATTTGCTACACAGAATGGCAATCAAAACCTGTGCCAAATGCTGGTGAGCTTCTCCAGGCTAATATAACTTTGCCCAATGTAAGGAATCTGGAGTGTGGGGAGGGGAGCACAGAAGAACAGAGAGAGAACTGAGTTTACACAGCAGTCTCCTTCTGTTTCACTGAGTTTCTTAGAGGCTGTAAATGAGACTTTCCAGGTAGAATCAGGAAACGTCAGTATTAAACTATCGTGTGTGTGTGTGTGTGTGTGTGTGTGTGTGTGTGTGTGTGTGTAAGCCTGGCAGAGAAGCAGTCATTTGCAGAGTTACAATCACCCTTGCTAATCTGAGTTCTTAAAATAATTCCAATAGTCATGCGGTAGTACATGTTTGTAATCCCAGCACTTGGGAAGTTGAGTCAGGAAGACTCTTGTGACATTAAAGCCACCCTAGGCTACACAGTGAGTACAAGGTTGGGTAGGGAGACATAGCAAGACCCCATGTCTAAAAAAAAACAAAAAACAAAAAAAACCAAAAAAAGGTCTCATCATGTACAATACATCATTTCCCAAGTTACAAAATGCTAACTCAGTGTTTAAAATTCTCCAGCAGCCCTGTGAGGCAGGTGCTACCTCTTATGTATCTAAGAACAGGAAGGTTCAAAGGGGCAAGTGCAGAGCCAGCACACAGACACTACCCTTCCAACCCCAGGCAGGAACCCTGCTGCAGATCTGTCTGGACAGGATGGAATGCTGCTGTCCTGTCTCCATTAAATTCTGGTGATTTTAAATCACTATCAGCAAAACATAGCTGACATGTTTGAGAGATACTGTCTCCTTTTAATGTCTCAAGTGTCTCTTTAGTGCATTATGTTTTATTCCTGGCTTAAGGACAATTTGATGAATTAGCTAAGCAAGTTTTTATTAAACCAGGACAAAGCAAGCAGACTTGCTCTCCGGCTTGAGAAGGATACGCCCACTCCAGTTTGAGCTTCTCAGGAGGCAGCTCTGTTCTGATGTCGTCATAGTTGTCAACATCCGAAGGAATGAACATGGTAATCGGCCGACCTCGCATAAACATTTTAATATATTCCCCTTCTGTTGAAACAAGACAAAAATTCAATCACATGATTTCCCATATGACTGTAGGAAAGGAGATTATTGATACAATGAAAACATGACAAGAGTAGCTCTTGAAGTTTTCCAATGCATGTTTTTTTTAACATATTATAGAGCATATGTAGAAAACAAAGGGATACTATAAATACCTAGTCCAAAACAGCGGAAGTAAAAAATCAAAACAAACAACAAATCTGTGGCCATTTGTTTAGTTCAGAATAACTGTTTTCATCTGAATATAATTTAACTGTTTAAACTGACATATTTCTACAAGAATCCAGAAAAGTTCAAGTAAAACAAACACAAACCTTCGTGACCAAGGTCTCTTAACTTGCAAAGAGAGAAATAACTTGGACAGACAGTAATCGCACCTATCACACTAATCGACCCAAAAGTCAAGCAGAGTAGAGTCCCTGCACCCCAAGGAAACAAGTGACAAGGAGCAAACAGGAAACCATGGAGTAGAACAGTCTGCAGACCATGTAGGTGATACGGTGGTTCATCTCTAAACATACAATGGATGCCAGCTCAACAGCAAGAAACAAACCAAGGCAACCCCCCCTTAAAATGCATTTAAAAATGGATTAAGTACTTAGAAAACATTTCAAAGAAAGAATGGGAGGGAGGGAGGGAGGGAGGGAGGGAAGAAAAACATAAAAATGGCCAACAGGCAATTTGAGAAAACATGCAACACTACTAGTAATACCTCAGGGAAATGTGAATGAAAACCACACTGTATGTCATTTCAGACCTGTCAGAATGATTAGCAAACCAAACAAACAAAGTGTAGACAAGGATATGGAAAAACAGCATCACTGTGGCTGCTGCTGCCACTATGGAAAAGCAGGGCGGAGGCTCTGAAGAGACAATTCAAACAGAATCACTACATCATCTGGCAATTCTACTACTAGATATTTTCAAAATAATGTAAATCAAGAGCTTGATCAGATATCAACACTAACTTTCATGTTCACGGCAGCACTATTCCTAACAGCCAAGATCTACAAACAACCTAAATGGCCACTTCCAGATACATATGTGGTATATGCATATAAGTAAGCCTGTCACAGAAAGACAGCTACTACTTGGTTCCTAGGACATATTTAAAATAGTCAAACTCATGAATGGGTGTGATGGTTAACTAGGGTTACAGGAAAGGGGAAATGAGGATCAAGTGACAGTTCAGCCAAGCAAGAAGAAAGAAAGCTTTAATCTACTGCACTGCACTAGACAGTATTAACTAAATTACATGATTCAAGACAGCAGAGCTCATGTCCGCTGTTCTTACCATAGTAAACCCAAACCACCATCTCGGAATAGATTCTAGGAAAAGGACTCAAACATCTTTTCAAGTTTAGATGAGAGGGAGCCAGAGCTAAGCTTCGTTGCAGTGAACAGGCCGCTTCTCACTTCACCACTGGGTCTTCAATTAGCCTCGTATCAACAATCAAATTCAATTGTAACACAAATATTTTCAAGACAGTAAGAAATGGTTTTTGTTTTCTTATTAGCACCATAGGTCCCGAAACAGCTTTTGTTTATACAGATCAACAGTTGTTTACAAGATCTTCCAACAGTCTAAAACTAGAATATTTTTAAAAGACAAGTCAGAATCAAATCAGTATTGATTATACATTTCTAACCAAGGAAAAGAATGTTTTCTGGAACAGTTGGAAGCTGGGCATGGTGGCTCATGCCTGCAATCCTAGTTTTCAGGAAGCAGAGGCAGGAGGATCGTCCACAAATGCACTGAGTTCCAGGCCAGCTAGGATTGCATACTGAAACCTCTCAAAAAAAAACAAAACAAAAACAGCAGAAAACCTCCACAGATGTGACTGTTTGTTCCTCCAAAAAACTAGAAAACAACACAACCCCCAGCTACCTCAGCCCCTAGTATCCTGATGATCCTACAGGTAAGTCACCACTGTGAGAGGACTGTCGAAGCTCAAGGGAAGGACAGAGGCTGGAACAACGGCACAGGGCTGTCCAGTGCTCATTAAGCTGTCTGGCACAAAATAAGTGTGATCATCCCCAACCAGAGGCTGATGTGATCTTAAAATCTTTACCAAGGACCCAAGTTACCTAAGAAAAGCAGTGCATAATCCAGTATTCAAGATTCAGTAGTTTATCTAATGTAGCTATGAAGAGGAAGACAGATTACCTGTCGAGTGTCTGCCTGCAAGCACCACATCAGATTAAGAAGCTGTGGTTATTACGGGTGAAAAGTTCAAGTTATTTTTATTATCCTCACTCACAGTGCTCAGCCGCAGGGTCTGATCTAGCAGGGTATGGCCTCCCACACTCTGCTCTAACACCACATGATGCACGGCATTGTTACTTCTGAATCTAAGAGTGGGCCTTGCTTCCTGACGATTTTTAGCATAGCTGAACTTCGACAGTAACCAAATAATTACCAGCTGCAAACATCTCGCTTCTAGGACCATCTTTACCCATATACTCGTCTCCTGGAGGTGGTGGTAAATCTACTCTTACAGGTATTCATCTGGGATACAACTTTCTTTTTTGATTATTTTTAAGGAACATTAAATTGTTGAATCCCCTTTTAAATTTCTCCTAGAATCTCGGATCCGATCAAAGGCGTACATGGTAAATGTGTTCTGAATAAAAGTAACAGATTAACAGGTGGTTCCACTGCTCTTTAGAGGGGTATGGCTAGCAAGGGGAAGGGTTAGCAACAGCCCATTATAGAAAAAGGCTAACCAACGGAAGGAGCTCAGAATAGCATTCTTCTATCCACTGGTAAGTAGCAAGACCAATTAAATCAGAAAACAAGGGAGCTACTGGTGCTCATTCATTTTTCTAATATGAAGTTAAAATGGCAGGCTGTCATCTGAACTGGTACCATTCACACTAGGACCATGTATATGAAGTAGGAACTTGAAACACTTTCTGGCACTGTGAAGAAAGCGATAAATTATGATGAAGGAAAGATTGCTGGAATCTGAATCCCAGTTTACTCTCTACGAGCTGTGAGATCCAGTTTCACTATCCTGGCGTTGAAAACGGTAATACTGTTACTTAGAACTATTACTAAATAAGTTAGCACACTGTGAAACATAATTTGAGGTCCTTCTTCCTTTGAGAAGGAACTTTTATTCTACTGTTCTGATACAGCGCCTAGCCATGTAACTCAGGACGGTGTCAAACTTGAGTGCTGGGTCTACAGGTATGTGCCACCATGCGTGGCAAGCTGTGACCATGTAAACACTGTTTGGCAATTTGCTTATATAATTTAATATTCCATAAAATTTCTGCATAAATTTTAAAGTAGCTATCCACAGGATAACAAGTATAGGCAAATACACCAAACTTCTCATGATCCTACCATGTACCACTTTAAAATCAAGGGCCATGAATTCAAGTACGTGGTCAGGTAGAAAATGAAAGTGAGAGACGTGGGAGACCACAGGCTGACTGGGAATGATGCGCAGGTATACTCATGCACCAGCTCAGGGGCGGCACTAGTCTAACTGTTCACTTCTCAAGAGAAACAGCGAATCTATAGTTTACTGTGAAACCTTTCAATTGTATAGTGTTCACTTCTTTGAAAGTGTGTGTGTGTGTGTGTGTGTGTGTGTGTGTGTGTGTGTGTGTGTATGTGTGTTGAGAGAGAGAGAGAGAGAGAGAGAGAGAGAGAGAGGGAGATGGGGTGGGGGCCGTCAGGCAGACACCAGCCTGGCCAGCATACAACATACAAGCCATGGGTTTGCAACTTTTTTTTTTTTCTTTTTAGCAAACAGCCCTTTCCTTGGGAATTAAGTATGAGGGTGGCACTCTTTTCTCGCTGCAAATGTTTTCTTCAGACTTTTAGGTTTCCTTTCTTTTCTTTCTTCTTTTTCTTTTAAAGACAAGGTCTCACTGTGTAGCTCTATCTGGCCTAGAACTTACTATGTTGACCAGGCTGGCCTTGAACTCAGAGATCCCCCTGCCTGTACTGTCCAAGTGCTGGGATTAAAGGTATGTGCTACATGCCCAGTTCTCTCTAAGGCATCTTACTTTACAGTCAAGTATATTACTGTTTGTTTTACCCAGCAGTACTTTCTGCTGTCCTCACTGTGAACTAATAGGAAGACAAGCTGAAAGGTGTAGAGTCAGGGACTTATCAGAGTAAGGTTTAAGATCAGTGACAACAAGACCCAAAGTCTGGTGGTGCGGAAAACAAGTTTATTAAACTACTTCTCCTCATGCTAGCAGACAGAGCAGGTGATAAATACTCAGCAGGGAAGCTGCTTCCTGAGTGCAATGAATGCCTACTGCACTGGCACACTCAACAGTTCTGGACTCAGTGTGTGGACGGAACGTAAACTGTGATACAGACCTCGGTTTGAACAGACCTCGGCTTTGGTCCTCCCGAAAGCTCATGCTAAAACATTATGTATTGGTAACTGAATCTCATCAGTGACAAAGTCACTTGACTATAAAGGCAATTCTGTGAGATACTGATGAAGGCTATTCATTTTTAAAAGGCCCTTGTCCAGCATGGGAACTGAAAAAAAAAAATCTTATGAGTTCATCTAGTCCAACCCCCACTTTTCAAAAAGGGAAATCATGGCTTAACCAATTTCAATAAGTTTTTAGTCTGCATTCCAAGGTTCTGTTATTCAGAACTTTAGACACATTTCCAATGCATTAACTAGGTTCTAAGACAGGTGTGGTGGAGCACACTTTTAATCCCAGAGGCAGAGGCAGCTGGGTCTCTAAATGAGTTAAAGGCCAGTCTGGTCTACAGAGCAAGTTCCAGAGCTGCATAGTGAGACCGTGTCTTAAAGACAAACCAACCCCAGGAAATGTAGGTTCTAGATCTGCACTTTCCAACATCAGTCACTGACCCAATGAATGGCTGGGATGTGGCTAGCATGAGTGATATATATTGCAAGTATAAAATATACAGCAGATTTTGAAGACTTTGTATGGAAAAAATGAAAAGTTCATTAATAATTTCACTAATAATCCCATATCAAAAAGGTACTATCCTGGCTATCTGTAGTAGGTTTATTACTAAGTGCCATGCTGTCATCTGTCACTGGAAGTTTAGGTCACATACACACTGTGTGACACCTTTCCACTGGAGAGCGGGGTAGGCACTCGGGTGAGCAGACACTCGTCCGGTGACCTGTCCGGAGTGCAGTCACTTGTGTTGTGGGTACTACTGCTCAAAGACTTCTCAATTCGCCCACCCCTCCCAGGTTTCTGTTTTGTGAACCCTGGCCATGGAGCTGGGTGTCTGCAGTCCCACTCCCGGGAGACTGAGACAGAGCAGGAGCGCACGGTCATTCCATCGCACACCACTTGACACCAGCGGGGCTTTACGAGATGCTATCTCAAAAAAAAAAAAAAAAAAAAAAAAAAAAAAATCCGTTTCTATTATGCAATTTGTGGAACTAGTAGCTCCTTTTGAAAAAAGAATTTGAGTCTCAAACATAAGCAAAACACGGAAAAGCATGATACTAAATTGCCAAAACAAAACTAAGGAATCTTTACTTGATTTTAGCTGTTTCTTTTTTTGTTTGTTTGTTTTGTTTTTGGGTTTTTTTTTTTTTTTTTTTTTTTTTTTTTTTTGAGGGTGTCTTTGTGTAGTTTTGCACCTTTCCTGAAACTCGCTCTGTAGACCAGGCTGGCCTCGAACTCACAGAAATCCACCTGCTTCTGCCTCCAAGTGCTGGGATTAAAGGCGTGCGCCACCACGGCCGGCTGTTTCTTTACTAGCAGTTCTGCCCCAAACCATGCAGCTAGAAACCAAGAAGATAAACAAGGCACTGGATAAAGAAACTCTGATTTTATAGTAGAAATTGACAGAGACCATTTTTGGAAGGCTTCCGAGAAAGATTTCAAGTCCCAGCTAATGACCCAAGCAAGCATCTACCTGTGCCCCGTGTGGGGTCAGGAGAGGGCACAGGTCCCCTGGAACTGGGACACTGGGAGGTTATAACTGCCATGCAGGTGACAGGAATCAAACCTGGGCAATCTGCAAGAGCAACAGTGCTCTTGACCACTGCGCCGTCTTCAACCGCTGACCAGGTTGCTTCACTGTAATCAAAATTTTAAATCCGGGCGGTGGGGGCGCATACCTTTAATCCCAGCACTCGGGAGGCAGAGGCAGGCGGATCTCTGTGAGTTCGAGGCCAGCCTGGGCTACAGAGCGAGTTCCAGGACAGGCTCCAAAGCTACACAGAGAAACCCTGTCTCAAAAAACAAAAACAAAAACAAAGAAACAAAACAAAAAAAATTTAAAATTCAACAAACCAGGCTGGGTATATTGGCATAAACCTTTCATCTCAATACTCAAGAAGCAGAGGCAGCCTTGTCTACAGAGAATTCCAGGCTAGCCAGTTAGATCCTGTCTTTTTTTTTTTTTTTTTTGGTTTTTCGAGACAGGGTTTCTCTGTGTAGCTTTGCGCCTTTCCTGGAACTCTCTTGGGAGACCAGGCTGGCCTCAAACTCACAGAGATCCGCCTGCCTCTGCCTCCCGAGTGCTGGGATTAAAGGCGTGCGCCACCAACGCCCGGCTAGATCCTGTCTTTTAAAAAGAAGAAAAAGAAAGAGAAAAAAAAGTTCAACAAGACAATGTCATGTGTAAAGAATTTTTAAAAAATGTATGTGCATAGGCCATGAGTGGTGGTGCATGTCTTTAATTGCGCCAGTCTAGTCTAATCTAAGCTGCTAAATCTAAAACCACAGGTAACAAAAAGACCCTAGTGATAGTGCCCACCAAATATGATATGTATTAGTTTTTACTAATTAGGTAATTTTACTAATATGTAATTAGTTTTACTAATTAGGATACAACCCAGGTTTGAAAATTTGACTAGTATTAAAATGCTATTTTCATCACCTTCTTTGTTCTGTAAGTTAGCAAAATTTCCTAAATTCCTAATGGCAGGGGCATGCATACATGATAATACAAAAGACATGACCCTAACAACTTGGGTTGTTAGACTAAGCTAACCTGGGAGACAGATAATGACATCTGTGTACCTAAGAAACTCAATGTTAATTAAAACAATAAACCAATTTAACAATCTCTTTTGACTTCAAGCCACCTCTCATCTCCATCTGTTTGGGTTACAACTCTATCATAAAAGTACTTTCGGGAGGCAGAGCCAGGCGGATCTCTCTGAGTTCGAGGCCAGCCTGGTCTACAGAGTGAGTTCCAGGACAGGCACCAAAACTACACAGAGAAACCCTGTCTCGAAAAAAACCAAAAAGTACTTGAAAACATCACATACAAAAGTTTGCTTACATATTTTGGATTTCTGCTTCCCCCCAAAAGGCTTTCTTTTTGAAAAGTTAGGAACTGGTTCTGGGAGTAACAGCTGCATAGTCAGACTGTCGCACGAAGAGAGGGGGGAGGTGGATTTCAGATCGCTCTCTCTCTAGCTCTGCTTTTCCAATTAACCACGGCAGGAAAAGAAACACAAAGTTTCAGGGGTATAAAAATCTACAAATGAAACTCTAATGAAGCAGGATTCATGAACAGACTTTAACTTTCATACTTTGGAATTTTTTGCCTTGAATTTTCTGGGATTGGATTTCATTCTTAACCAAGTCTGTCCTGGAACTCCTGCCATGTTCCTGCCTCAGCCTCCCAGATGCTGGGATCATAGGCGTAAGTCACCACACCTGACTCTCACATCTTATGTCTTTTTAAAACATTCAGATGAAACAAAATGTGAAGATATGATGAATTTGGGTCAAATTATAGGTGCTTCCAACAGTATTTACATATAATTTTAGATAGAAAAATATTTCACAATCTTTATTTAAAAAATGTTACTAAAGGGGGAAAAACCCAGAGCATTTTTGGTGGAGCTGTTCCCTGGAGAACCAATGGGCGAGCAGCCTCAGGGTGCAAAGAGTAAGTTACTGTCTTCCTGTAATCTTGGTGTGCATTCCACTGATGGACAATGTCCACAGGATCTCACTGAACATGAGGACACTCAAGTCAAAACTCTCAGTGAGGGACGTTTCACCAAATCAACAGTTTCCCTCCAACCAACAGACTCTGAACTGCTCTCAACCTACAACTGTTACTTTAGTCACCACAGAACTGTAATTTTTAAAATCTTCTGTGATACATGTCATTTTGCTCCTATATCTCATGTTCACCTCACTTACATTACAGCCATTATGCCTCTTGCCCTGATAGGAGTAAGGTGTCTGGTGAAGTTTCTATTGCGAAGAATAAATATTTTAGAAATATAATGGCTAGCAAATCCAACACTGCATGCATCCTGTGAACAGTGATCTACCTGCTGTACCTTATCACCTGCCTCGGGGCTTCTGTACTTTAGATCCCTCCACTTACAAAATCCTTTCTTAGATATTCACATATTTCACTCATTTTCGTAGGACAGTTTAAATGTCACCGGATCAGAAATGCCAACCATTCTACATAATAGTAAACTCTTATTCTTTCTAAATACGTGTCATCTCATAACATTAAGAATTTGTTATATTCTGTCTACATCTCCCCTCACCTTGGAGCTGAGGACCGAACCCAGGGCCTTGTGCTTGCTAGGCAAACGCTCTACCACTGAGCTAAATCCTCAAACCCCTGTCTACATCTTGTATGTTTCAACTGTTTGCCTCATAAATTCAATGTGGTTCAGACATAGTAACTGCTGTAATCCTGAGTGCTTAGTATAGGGCCTGACAAAGCAAATACTCAAATTTTTGTTAAACAAACAACTAAATATATAAAATGGTTATCTGATAAAGGAACAATTCAGAAGCATGTCAGATCTAGAAGAGCTGTCAGAATCGCAAGATTATTTAGGGCTTACTTTTCTTTCCCCTCTTCAGTACACGCTTCTACTGGCTATTTAAAGTTTACTTGGGGGCTAAAGCAGGAGCAGAGAGAATGAGCAGAACGAGAATATAGGGTTCTAAGGAAGGCGAGTAGCTGTGGGGAGAGAAAGGAAGGAGGGAGGAGGAGAGAAGAGCTAGGATGCTAGCATGGACTCTGAAATATGGTAACAGGTAACATGCTTGTATTACCAGCATGCGCTTTGATATGCTGACAGGTGCCACAGGTAGCCATATGTCTCTCTGCCAGAGGTAAGGGAAACTACTCCTGTTGGTAGATGGCAACTAGTGTTCTATGTTCCTGAGGAATGCTGGTTTTCCTCTGACCTCCAGAAATCCTCCTTATAGTTCAGGTTGAACTCACTGGATTGCCTTTTGGAGTCTGGGGGATTGGAGTTTAGGTCCTAACACAATCTTCCAGTGAGCTCAAAAAATGTTCCTCAGGGCTGGAAATGCAGCTGAGCGCATGCGAAGCTGTGGTCTACATCTAGAGAATGTGCAGTGCTTGCCTAGCATGGGAGGTCTTAGGTTTGATCCCTAGCAAGCATCGCATAAAAATAAACCAAAACTACAACCGGTTCTTAGTGGGTAAGTTACAAACAGAATAGTACTGTCCTAACTGCCACATCTAGTAATAAACAGCCCTAGAGGAAATGTTATCAAGTTCTAATTGCTAGCAGCACTTTACCCCTGCTGTGAATATAACAAAACCCAGAGAGAGCAAGTACAAAAGGCTTAGGTATCGGGTGAAGACCTAAACCTTTCCTGAAAGCTTGCCCATGTACATCCTTTCCTGCTGCCAACTGCTTCCAACCAGGGCTCCTGCTTTCGCTTTCTCTCTCTCTCTCTCTCTCTCTCTCTCTCTCTCTCTCTCTCTCTCTCTCTCTCTCTCTCTCTGTGTGTGTGTGTGTGTGTGTGTGTGTAAAAGCCTTGCACTCAAATGTATAAAAAAATGAAGGCAGTCTTTCTTTGCTGTAAGTTGTAAGCATATTTTTAAAGTTTGATATTCATTTGCATGGCATATTACGACATTTTTATATTTTAGCTATTGATGCTAAAATCATTTTTGGACTTTTTTTGGGGGGGGGTTTCGAGACAGGGTTTCTCTGTGTAGCTTTGCGCCTTTCCTGGATCTCGCTCTGTAGACCAGGCTGGCCTCGAACTCACAGAGATCCGCCTGGCTCTGCTTCCCGAGTGCTGGGATTAAAGGTGTGCGCCACCACCGCCCGGCCTTGGACATTCTTTTAAAATTGTAATTTATTTACTTCTTAGCCTTTTTTTGTGTGTGTGTGTGCCAATAACAACAATTACTGGCAGAGACAGGTGGATTTCTGCGAGTTCGAGGTCAGTCTGGCCTATAGAGTGAGTTCCAGGACAGCCAGTGGTTATACAAAGGAACCCTGTCTTGGGGGTGGGTAGGAGACAATTCAAGTATAATTGCTCAAACTAAATTCTACCTCTTTTGCCCACTTCTCCAGTGTTTGGTCTTTCAGTAGGGTCACTTATCTAGTTCTCTCAAGCTAGTCTCCACAATGCCCCCATTTCCTACCTCCCACACTCTCCACCTGGTCAACAATTTAGAATCTATTAGTCAGGACAGAACTAATTATGTAACTGACTGCACAAGAGTCTTGACAGGTCCACTCTAGTGGTTATTCTCCAGAAAGAATAAACTAATTAAAGAGTAAAGAAATGTACTCAAATTGTATAACTAATGCTAGTGTGATCAATATGTGATGTCATCAATTCCCATCCCTGGGAAACTGTTTGAAGGTAAGATTCTTGTAACAAAATCCAACTTCCTTTTTTTCCTCTCCACCTTCTCCCGAGCACCGGCCCCTCCTGCCATGCTGCTCCTCTGCACACTACCACCAAGTAATGACATTATTTCATCTGTTCACCTGAATGATTCTGAAGACTGTGCACTCTCACAAATGGATGTTAAGTTCCCACTTCCCTTCCAAACATACTGAAGAAAGACAGCCCTTTCTCAATTCCTGCATGAGGATTCTCTCAGACAGGAGTGTGTCTCTAGAACATTTAGTACAGCCACCATCTTTGGATAGTGTTTCCTAGTTTTAAAGGATGTCTGTAGGTACTGTTCCGCCTTAAGAGTCGTGTGAAGTGAGCTTTGCTATGGTTATTATTCTCAGGTCAGAACAGTGTTCAAGACACTGCCATTTGGCCTATGCCATGAGGCTACCAAACAGAAGAACTGGGACCCATGGCTGTCCACATTCACTGCTCTTTCTGTCCATCAGTGCCTCTATTGAACAAAGTTTGGCTAGAGTCAAACTTGTGTTTTAAGTAGAGTCAGTATTTTCTTTGGGTATGCCAACCATTATGTAAGCTATACTCTTACAATGCAAAAATTTCAGATCTACCTGAAGAGTATCACATTTCAACCTTGTTTATAAGTTCTGTGTAAAAAACCTATGATCTAAAGAATATAACCAATATATACATTTTTCTTTCTAGAAGAAAATAAAAATTCACAGGAATTAAGTTAAATTGCTAACAGAAAATTTAAGCACATTTTAGCCAATTAATAGTCCAGAAAACAAAGATAGCTATGACACCAGAAATGAGGTGCAAAAGCATGCACAGAAAAGGCATGGTTTCATCTAAAACAGCATGCTTCAATTACATTTGCAAGCAATTTGAGGAGAGTGTAAAAGTGATACATAAAACTTACCCACTTTGCTATTAAATATTAAATATACATATACAGAGTTATCCTGTTTCGGTCAGAACGAGCCAACAGCAAGGAGCCAGAAATAACGATTAATAAAAGGGGAAAATTGAAGAGGAAAAGATTTGCTAGACTCATTATGAGTCTTAGCAGCAAGAAACAAGTGATTATTTGCAACCAAGTTGGCAAGACAGGAGAGTTAAAATTTATCAATCTTTTAAATGGCTTTTCTAATTTTTAGAGGAAACATTTTTTGATTTCTTTATGGTGATATATTTATTTTTACTGTTCACCTTAATTCTTCAGATCTCACAGAAGACAGTTGTTTGTTTGGTTTTTTTTTTTTTTTTTTTTTCTCTTTTCCTTTTTTAAAAAAGCAGTTGCACTTCCTAGTCAAATTACCATGGTATTTCCTGTGCTAAGAGGAAAGCCAGAAAGCAGTAATGATGAAAAGCCAAATAAGAGATCCAGAAGAGGCCGACTCGGAGGCGCCCGCTGCAGAGCGTATCCTTACCTTGGCTGTTTTTTTCACGGGTTGACATTTTTGCTGGTTGAGACAAAAATGACATATCTTACAATAAAAACTCAGCATTTTCTTAAATGACTACAGTAATATGTCTTTTTGGTTACTATGAACTAATCAATTATACTGAATGAAATTGTCATATTCTTATGAATCAACAATAGTTGAAATGATATTAAAGAGGCAAGTATTTTTAAAAAGAATTTTTAATTTACCTTGATTGATGATGACATCTTTATGTCTAAAAAAAGAATGCAAAGAACACATTTATTTTATAAGGTTCAGCACTAGAATCACCTGAAAGAATTAAAATTTTTTGATGCCTAGCCCATATCCTAGATAAATCTCTACAAGTAAAATTCAGGAAATAGTATTTTTTCAGTTTCTCAGTGGTTTCAACTAATATTTATACTATTTTATAAAACAACAAATATGACACATAATCATCAAAACAGTGAAAGCACAAAAAAAGAGAGTATAATACTCAAATCTTACACAAGATTGAAATACTGGAGAAAAATTAATAGGAAGACAAAGCTTTTCTATGAAGACTTAAAAAAAATACACTGACGAGAAACAATCAATCAACTGAAATAGATTAAAAGGTTCAAATCAGGCATGTCGTCACACACAACAGTACAGAGACACAATTATTAATTTTCGCATATGACAAATATGACTTAACTTACTTGTCTGTACTTTTTATAACCTTTGATATTAGTTTTGATGTTGAAACCGTTTTCAATAATTTATTACGACTATCATCTGAATTTTCCCATGAGTTATGTGACTTTTCAGCTGTTGGTGGACGTTTTATGCTAGAAAAAACACATTAATTTCTTAGATAAACGTTTTGAGTAGCAATGACAAGTAACTGACAGTTTCAATAGACAATGAAAGAAGAGATTATTGCCCTTAAGGAATCCAGGGGTGAGGAGGATTAGTTGGAAGGCTCTGGCTGGATGAGCGGAGGAGTTAAACAAGGCAATTAGGAAGTCTGTGTTACATGGTCATTCAAAAGAGCCACTAAAACAAACACTATCTAGAAAAAGAAATCTCCACAATCTGCTGTTAATACAAGAAAACGCTTAGATTGCTATGGACTAGTTCTCATACTCTGTAGCTATACAAATACGAATTATAAGCCTGAAATATGAGACTGTACCTTTCATTCTGTATGTAATTATGTTCGTGTAGTTAATTTATACACAGCACAAATTCCTAAATAAGCCGTGATGCTAAAATGGAAGCTTTTGTTTACAGTTTTAGAGACTTTCATCCAGGATCAGAAATACACAATATGTGATACAATAAAAAGCTAGTGGCATTATCAGTGAGGATACCCTGTATTTGTAACTGAAATTTTATGGTTTATAAATGACTTTCTGGCTGCATTGCTAACTACCCCGAAACTCATCCAGTCTTCAATACTTCTGCAACAGTGCATCCAAAGAGCAACTTAGAAGGGCAAGCACATTTCCAGGAGACGCTAAGCTGAAAAGGAGACTCTGGGACAAAGAGACACCAAGTTAGTCAGAACCTTAGAGAGATCACGAGCCTCGCCTGCACACGGTAAGAAGTTGCATAACATTAATAACTCCACAGGAGCCCAGGCAGAAGGACCACAGACCCTTAGACAGCACAAGAATCTGCATCAGGCACAGAGACAAAGCATTCTGTAAATGGTAAACATGCATTAATCAAGTGAAGAATATTTTGGTTTTTTAAATTTCCTTTATAGACTTGAAGCAAAACATTAAAGTAGCTAAAGAGAAATACACTGCAAATCTTTTAGAGTGATTGTCATGTACTTTACTGAAGTTCTTTCTACCCAGTGCTGGGGATGGATTAGTAGTTTCCTCAAACTCCTCTGCAGTACTATGATAATAAAATATCTAAGGAATGCTAAAACTTGAGTCCATGGTTCTAAACAGTGCCCACCCTGCTCTGCCTCTTCTTTGAGACAGGGTTTCCTGTGAAACAGCCCTGGCTATCCTGGAACTGGCTTTGTAGACCAGGCTGGCCTTGAACTCAGAAACCTGCCTACCTCTTCCTCCCAAGTACTAGGATTAAAGGTGTGTGCCACCACCACCCGACTAAATGGGCCAAATTAATTAAACTGCTACCAATATTTGTTACAAGGCAGCTAGCTGTATCAGTGAGCCCTGGCGTGCACGTCTATACCCCTAATTTAGGCTCACACACACTTGTTAGAATGTTTTTCCTTTTTCTCATCACTTTAAAACATTAATTATTATGGAACAGAGAAAAGCTGTCAAACAAGCCTTTAGCATAGAAAAGACGAGGTGAAATGAATTCATTTCCATACTCAAGCAAGAAGTTATCCTCCCAAGACCCAAAGCTGAAATTGGGATACAGCCACAAGAACCGTTTGTTTAAAGGGGCCTTGCAAGTTGAGGTTGTAATGATGCCAAAATGTAGTGAGGATAATTAACATGGCAATTTCTATCCATGGCTATAAATTTAAGCATAACTACCTAAAATTTTTTAAATATTCTATAATTTTATTATAAAAATATTGTTTGGGTTGTTTATACCTCTTTCCTTTCACCAAATTGTTTGTAACTTAGTTTCTTTGCCAGCTATAACTGAAAAATTATGGTTCTAAATCTTTATTTCCCGGTGTTCCAAAATACAGATTCTAAGCAATGAAAAAGTTTTCTCTTGGACTCCATGGATAGCCAACTCTTCCCAAACCACAGAATGTAGGTATCTTTACAACCGTTCCCCAGCTCTGTACTGGGATGGTTAACACCTTTTGGTGGGGGCGGAGCTCTTGCTCTCTGGAGTTTGTCTGTTTATTTGGAGAGGCTGTGAAGAGGGCTGGGGAGAAGGTGATGCTCGCATTTGTGGGCTCTGATCATTAGAATGAGACTCCTCTCTTTTTTCTCTCTGTCCTTGTGGCTTTTCTTTCTTTTTTTCTGTACCACTGTAAAATAAAGTATAACATGGAACAACACATATTTAAACAAACTTTAAAATCAAAATAATAAAGTGATTAACATTCAAGACCCTAAATCATATAATTAATACAATTTATATTATTTTTATTCAATAAAGAAAAGTAATCTTTAATAAAGAGTTAATTTTCTAAAATCTAAGAAAATAATCCAGCCTATGGAGAAAAAAAAAAAAAATCCATCCTATGAAGATTGCCCTTTTGGACGGAAGTGACCTCTACTGGATTTTATAATTTTGGTAGATTTCAGTGGGGCTGGAGAAGCTCTTTAACTCCAACTTATCCACATCAGAACACTGGAGGGTCTTTGCTTTCCCGGTACAAAGAAACTGACTGACGACACGCTAAGTGCTCATATTTAACCCAGACTAGTCCCGGGCTCCTCTGCCTCTGTCAACTGAGGCTTCTCTCTGTGGGGAGGAGAGGGTGGGCTGTGGTACTGAGCCTCAATTCAGGGGCTCACATATGCTAGTTAAGCACTCTCCTGATGAGGTATACCCAGAGTCTCCATCAAGAGTTTTAAACTTCCTAAAATGTATTGCTTATTTCAAACCTGTTAATGCTAAGTTGTTATTTTAATTAGGAAAGGTAAGTATAAAAATAGAAACTATATATGAAAAGAAAACTGTAGTTCTGTGAAAACCAAGTTTTATGCTGCAGAAAGACTGGAGGGCTGGAGAGAGGGACAAGCTATAAGAGTTCTGGCTGCTCTTTCAGAAGACCTGAGTTCAGGTCTCAGCATCCATATCAGGTGGCTTAAACCACCACTCCAGCTCCAGAGGGATTCAGTGAACCTGAACACAAATGCACACATAATTAAAATAAAATTAAAATATATATATACTCTAAGAGGCCTGGCATGGTTAGCGCACGCCTTTAATCCCAGCACTCAGGAGGCAGAGGCAGGAGGATCTCTGTGAGTTCGAGGCTAGCCTGGTCTACAGGACAGCCAGGACTACACAGAGAAACCCTGTCTTGATAAAAACAAAACAAAATAAAACAAACAAGCAAAAAACAAAAAACAACAAAAATGAAAACAAAAATAAAAAATTTAAAAAGTAAATTTTTTTTTAAAAAAAAGGTATTAAATGAAGGTGAAGAAATTTTTAAAGTCACAGAAAAAGAAGAAAAACAAATACATTGTTTTGCCAGAGTTTTACATTTCTTATTCTGCCTTTAAACTAAGAATTACAAAGTTACTTATAGGTGTATTTTATATAAGACAGTCAACAAATGTGATCAAAGATACATCCTTTGAAAAGGAGAAGTTAGACTGTCCTGACAGATGACTATTGATGTATTTGAAGTTAAAATACCTGACATACTTATGTATAGTCTGCATGACTCTGCACTTGGACACTTAACTGATAAAACACTTTAAGTCTCAGCTGCATCCATGAGCAGTACTGCAAAGGACGGACTCAAGACTTGCATTCCAATATTGACGGGTAGAAAACTATGAGTGCTCTAGTTCTTAAGCAAAGGACATTTAAATTTTATAAGAACGTATGTTCCAAGAATATCTGTCAAAATATACATATATATGTATCAATAAATATAAATATATATAAATAAAATAAACATGTGTGCATGTGTATATAGCCTATACAACTCCACTATCACATTGTAACAGTTAGGAATATAATAACATAATCCTGATTTTGACATTCTGAATCCAATTCAGTTCTGATACCTTTGCACCAGCTACTGATTACTGACTCTGTGTTCAATTTTAAAAAAAGTGTGTGCTAAGAACAAATTCTTACCAGCAAATAGACTAAACCTTAAAATTAGAAAACTGGGCCTGGAGATGGTCAGCAGGTAATGTGCTCCCTGTGTTAAGTGTGAGGATCTGAGTTTGCACCTCCAGCTTCCATGTAAAAGCCAAGCACGGTAGTATTCACCCGGAACTCCAGCAGTGGGGCGGGGGCGGGACATGTGGATCCCAGGGGCTTGGGAGCCATCCAATCTAGGCAAAATGGTAAACTACAGGTTCAGTGAGAGGCCCAGGCTCAAAAACTAAGGTAGGGAATGATGACCATCCAACATCAACCTGTGGCCTCCACAGATATGTGTATGTACACACACATTCACATACCACACAAAAACGAAGGAAGGAGGGATGGAGGGAAGGAGGGAGTGACAGACGGTCTGAATTAGATGTCACCTCTTTTGTAATGGTCTTCAAACTATTGTTTATGCTTAAAAGAGATTTTCCTTTGGGGTTACTGAAAAGCACAATCTAGTGGTCCTAGATCCCCCTTTCCTAGTGTGCTGATCACTAGAATGTAACAGCACAGCAGCTAGCTAAGAAAACCAGCTAAAACTAAGCTGTTACTGAATAAAAAAATGGACTTTATTAAAAACTACATAGTAAGGGCTGGAGAGATGGCTCAGCAGTTAAGAGTCCTTGCTACTCTTCCCAGCACCTACACTGCAGCTCACAATTACCAGCAACTCCAGTTACAGGAGATCCAAAATCCTCTTCTAGTGGGTACTGCATGGTGTGTTCACCAGACGGCAAAACATACCAAGGAAATAAAAATTAAACAATTTTGAAAAATAATATTATAAATGTCTACTATGAATGTTTATTACAATGTTTTCTCCTGAAAATGAAGCAGAGATAATTTTAGCACTCTTTGAAAGGGGAAAACAAAATCTGGATTCTGTAGCGACATTAGGTTCTGGAAGGAATGTTTAAAGAACAGAAGGTTATTTTGTCGCCATTCTTGTGACCACCTGTTTGGTTGAGCACCTTGTAACTCCACACTGTAACCTTTTGGCCACTGACATTAGTTCACTGAGTCAGCATACATCATTCTACTTTTTAAACCATTTTCTCCTTGGGCATTATCAAACAACAACACAACCTGTTCAGGGCAGCTGATTTCCTGTGACCTTTCCAAACTCTACGTGCAGCAGGAAAAGAAAGATGGAGCCGGGCAGTGGTGGCGGCGGCGCACACCTTTAGTCTCCGCACTCAGGAGGCAGAGCCAGGCGGATCTCTGTGAGTTCGAGGCCAGCCTGGGCTACAGAGCGAGATCCAGGAAGGCACCAAAAAACTACACAGAGAAACCCTGTCTCAATCCCCCCCCCTCAAAAAAGTAAGGAGAAGGTGGGAAAATGTCCTTGAAGCAGTATCACTAGAACAGTGAATTATACTGAATTAACAGATATGCATGAGCACGTGGTATTCAAGTCTGTAATACACTGGAACGTTTAGAGTGCAGGAACTGCAGCATCCTCCTGCCTCTACCAGCCCTGAACATATAGACAGCCACACACTACTACTACTAGAATACTTTGAGGTGAACCTCAGTTTTCCGATTTTTGCTAAAGAAGAAGTTATAATGTACCAATAAAGTCTTGCTGAAAAACGAAACCAACAATAACGAAACAACAATAACTCTTTCCCTTGAGTAAGCACCAAAAGTTTTCTGAAAAAGAGCAGCAGTGTGACACTGGAAGCACGATGGACTCGGGCCAGGTGTCTCATCCAGTTAAAGAACTCTAGACATGCGCACCTGACTACCGTACGGCTCTGTCTGTGCTTCTGCTCATGAACAGCCTCATTTATTACGCATACTGGTGCACTGTCAGTCCCCAACCCCGTGCCAATCAGGTACCTTTTAGCAGCAGATGAAAGAGTTTCTTTTCTTGCTATTGATACAGAACTGGTGTGATTCTGTTTTCTGTTTATACCACTTCCATTGGTTATACAGGACATGGAAATAGCTTCTCGAAGGCTTGGTTGGCCTACGTAGTTAGAAAAAAAAATAACAAATTTCAAGATATTTCTTAAAGAGCAGCATTTTAAAAATTAAGTCTAGTAGTGTTTAAGAACAGTGAGCAGATGGCCCCACCCTCAGCATTCAGCAAGCGGCACCACTGTCCTGAGATTTAATACCATCAACACAGACCAATAGAAATCTACACTGAGCTGCTGGATGCTAGATCCATCTGCTCAGCTAAATGGTGGCTGTTACATGGCAGCTCTGAAGTTCATGACCCAACCATATGCTTTAAATTTCTAATACTATACACAGCAAATTTTAGAGTGCTATTCTATATAAATAAAGTTTAACTATGTAAAACAACTTTTACAGTAAAAGGAATGGAATAAATGTCTGGTGGGTAGGCAGGTAGGCAGCTGTGGTCAGCAAGGGTCAAAACCTCAGATTCAACAGGCCTGTCTACTAAGAGTCAAGTTTATTTAAAGGTTGGAAGTAGAGTATAGTTATGGACTCAAGCAAAATTGAACTGTTCAACTAAGACAATCCCATGCCGGTTTTTCTTTCCAAAACATAAAATTACAAGTTGTACATGTAGGACCTAAAGTATCTGTCATTCCAGAGTGTTTCAAACTTGATGTTTAACTGCATTTTTGGCAGGTCCTGGTACTCACTCATACTGTAACTACCTACGGGGCATGCTTAATACAGTGTCCCAACTCCTACCACAGATGGATGAGCCAGAAGAGAGGAAAAAGGTGGAGAGCAGCTGCATTTCCTTTTTAAAACTTCTTGGGAAGGCACTTATATATATATAAGAGAAATGCCCCTCAAATTACAATTTTTGCTATAAAATCTAGCACTAGTACGCCACACAGGTGATGTCTTACATTGATGATTTTTGAAATTATCATGATGAAATACTTAAAAAGGTTCAAGTCAGTAGCATTTACCATGTCTGCAATGCTGTGACCAAGGGAAGGGGGTGGTGCCTGGAGGAAGAACTCAGCTGCTCCAACCTCAGTATCCGAGGGTCACTGTCGAGTGCTCGGGTACTCCAAATACCTCTTCCATTTTCTTATTCTCTTCATTGTCCGCCTCCCAACACCCTTCCTTAGTCTAATGACTTTATTCCTTAAGAGGACAGCAATATACCCTCATTAAGTTCTGTCTTCTCTATTTCCAATTATTGTGGAATATTTCCCCATACTCTTTAACTTCTAGCCCACTATTTTCAAAAGTAGAAAAGACAAAGGAAGCATTAGACTCTTGTATAGGAACAGCCCCTGTTGCTTGGTCTGAGACAATAGCCACCAACATACTTCTAGACACAGAAGTCTCAGAGGTGCTGTCTGGATAAGCAGGAATTATCCTCATCCTCTGACACAATTATCAAGGTTTTAGTTTAATGCTTTCATTAAAAAGATTCACACCTTCCTTCTCAACCTGACTCATGTAATTTTCCTACTAAGAACCTATGACAACCTTTGCATTCTCCCATGTTATTCGGGGTAAGAACTAAATGACAATGCCTAGGCCTTTACAATATCCCAATTTCTACATAAGAAGGACTGACTTTCTATTATATTTCAATATTTTCTCTGGGTTCTTTTATTTCTCAAGTGGTGACTACACAATGCTTTTTATCTTTGGTTTATCAAGTTTTCTTGGTTTGAAAAACTGCTACCTTTAGGTAAACTTGGTTTTACTTCTAAAGCATTCTGTACTAATAGTTTGTCTTTGTATAATGCTGCTGGGCTGTACTCTCAAATTATATTCACTTGGTCACCTCCTCCCCAAGAGGTCCTAATGGGTTTCCCAGGTACCAGCTGTGGCATAATTTGTCTTTCTGGCAGTTAAAATTGCCCAAGTGTTCTCTGGACTTTCCTTTATGCTCCAAAGTCCAGGTAATTTTCTTTTGGCAAGGACTCAGTTGTAACTGGTGCTTAAGTTATGAACATATGTCGTCAAAAGGAAAGAATTCTCTGATAGAGAAGGTATACCAGAAACTTAAATGACTGGCCATCTTAAAAAAAACTGGAGAATAAACTTCCTACCTTGGTTAAATGTCTGGCATAAAATAAAGAAGAAACATGTGGGCTAAGTTTTTAAGTTCATGGAATAAGACAAACTAAAAGAACAGAACTAAATATACTGCAGTGACTAGTTAGGTGTGCTGCTGACTTTGGCATTAAGTGACAGCAGAATTTCATCAAGCCGTTTAGACATACATGCATCATTAATATTTACTGTCAGCCACACCTGAGGCCAAGTTCTGTCCACCACAGTACTACCATCTAGCCACACTAAGTGTCAGGCGTCCTCAGCAGCAGTTACGCTGACTCCTCCTTCCCATGGTGTCATAAAGAGCTCTTACCCTGTTGATCCGAGGTTTAATCTGATCTCTAAGGAAATAGCGCGGACGATGAGATGAGCACTGTCCTGTCAATAACTTATGGAGAGTGACTACGGAGACACTCAGTATCTGGGGGCATTTCTACTAAAATCTGAAACCCAAATCTGCATGTGTTCAAGTCTCCTAACACTAGCTCCATGATCATCTAGGTACATCCTTTTGCATATTTTAAATCATTCCTACATTACTTTAAACACCCACAATGGTGCAGATGCTCTATAAGTACAGATTATACTCTATTGTTCAAGGGAATAGACATAAAAATCTACAGATGTTTAAACATGCCTGCAGGTTTTCCTCCCTGAACGTTTCTGAATGATGCTGGCTGAAGCTACAGATATAAAATCTACAGATACAGTACTGACTGTACTAAATTCTATTTCAAAGGAAACCAAGAACCTAACATAGTAGAGTTTTCAACAGTACAATAAATAATTCCATTTTAATTAAAGTTTAATTGTATTTTAAGAGTTGTTTTATGAAAATTTTTAATTTGAAAACATTTTGCTTATTCATATTTTCATACCATTAATATATATTAATTCTAATTAAAAACTGATTATCTGATTTTAGATGATTTGACAGCATACTATATACAAATCCCAAAAGAAATATACACCTGCTTAGAGTTTTCAATAATAAAACTTATGAAATTTTACATCTCTTCATGTCTTATAATCAGTGTTAGAAAATGTAATCAGGGGATTCAGCTCAGTGGTAGAGCGCTTGCCTAGCAAGTGCAAGGCCCTGGGTTCGATCCTCAGCTCCAAAAAAAAAAAAGAAGAAAATGTAATTAGACAAAAATCTCCACTAACAAGAAATAAGTGATTAATCTTAATGAACTATGTTCATCTATAAAAGTTTTTTCAACCAAGTAACTCAAAGAATAATCTATGAAATGGATCTCATCTCAGAATGTAACTACACTATCAGCAAAGTAAAAACCTGAGATTTATTTTAAAAATGGTTTTCCTTTACTTTTATTTTACGCATGAGTATGTATGAGTGTTTTGCCTGTGTGCTGGTTTGTGCGTCAACTTGCATGCAGTATCCGTGGAGGCCAGAAGAGGGCAATTGGATCCCCTGGGACTGGAGTTAGAGATGAACTGCCTTGAGGGTACTGGCAATCTAACCTGGGTAGCCAGTGCTTTTAAATGTTGAGCCATCTCGGTAACTCCTAACTTCATTACTTTTTAATTCTTTTAAATTGAATTCTTGGTAATTTTGTTAGAGTAATAAAAATAAGAATAACATGGGTTTATCTATACATCCACACAAACATACACATCCACAGAACTAAACATTATCCGCCATTTAAAAAGTCCTCTTTTCATTTACAACAGCATGTACAGAACCTGGGGAGGACAGTGTGTTAACTGAGACAAGCCAGACAGAGAAAGAAAACAGCACGTGTTCTCATGTGTATGTGGAAGCCAGAAGCTGATTTCAAAGGAGTAGAGAAAAGTGCCTGGAAGAGTAAGAAGTGTGTGAGAGAAAAAAGATGGCTAATGGGTACAGGGGTGAGGATGAACAGGAAAAAATGACATGCAACAGTCTACACGGTACAGAAGGATAACTATGGTTGACAAAAATTGTTTGAATGTTTCAAAAAAGTTACTAGAGAGAATTCTGAATGTTTCTAACACAATAAATAACAAATGTCTGAGGTGACAGGCCGATTACCTTTACCTGATCATTCCACAGTACATACCCCAGAAATAGCCCAATTATTACATGAGAGTTAAAATAAAGATCTATAAAGTAGTGCAGATAACAAGGAAACATTCTTATTCAGGCTGAGGGTAGAGATGCCAATTAGGCAGGAAGCTTGCTCTAAAGGTGCACCCACTTTATCAAGCCTGTATGTGTTAACTGATCCATTTCCCATTCTACTCTAGCAACTTCAAAATTCTCTTATAAAAGTCAATTCTTAAGCAAATCATTTGTTATAGTCTTGACTGTGGCAGTCTTCCAAAGCTGATTCTCAAAAAGATATAAAATGAAAGATTAATTTAAACACACACACACACACACACACACACACACACACACACACACACACACACACACACTTCAAAGTGGTTCCTACCAAGCCTTTTGCCAAACTTTAAAGTTCCTTATCTCTTGTCACTGACATGTGCCCAACTACCACTAATAATAAAGAACAACTCTTCCTCCTTTTCTAAATCTCCACTAGCTACATTTAGGTCCAAAATGCAGGATCACAAAAACAGACAATGTTGCTATTCTAACCCCCTTACTCTCTCCAAAACTTTCCAGTTTCCATCTCCCCAGGTCACTCCCCATTTCTTTCACGTCTATGCTCTCCCACTCACCGTTCTAACCAGCACCGTTTTTCTCGTTTCTCTACCATCTGAAACTGTCTTACACGACAGATACAGGGGCGTGTGCTCACGACCCCAGCACATGGCGGGGAACAAAGGGGCACCTTGAGTCTGCGGCCATCCTAAGCTCCACAGGGAGAGCCACTCTCGAAACAGAAACACAACTGCTTTACTGTGTCGGAGAGAATACAGGTAAGACTGACGGTGAGTGATCAAGAGTGCTTGCTGCCAAACCTGATGACCCGAGTTTTACACCGTAAATCCACAGGGTGGAAGGAGGAAACCCATTTCTGCCAAACTGTCCTCTGACACACAGAACAAACAAACAACACAGCTCTGACAACTCGTGTGTGCATTTGTGAGTGCAAGCAATAAAACCTGTGCTGGGTTTTATCTCTTTCTAGTATATCTCAGACTATGGGTTTTGTTCTAGCTTTTGAGTGGTACTGGGAATGAACCTAGGACTTTGTGCAGACAGGCAAGCACTCTTCACAGATCTGCATCTCTCTTCTTCACCCCTGGAAGTAGTGGACATTTTTCTATTTAAGACTTTAGTTCCCTCCCTGCCCTAAGATCACCCTTGGCAAATTCACAGAAACCTTGCTTTACCCATTCTTATTACCAGCACCGATACTACCTTTCTCTTTGCTATCGCTCTGTTCTCAGCGTATCTGTGCACCATCTTCAAAAGTACACAATGGGGCTGAGTGTATCTATAGTTCAGTGCTACAGTGCTTCCTAGCATGCAACGTGGGGCCCTCAGTCACATCCTCAGCACCACAAGTCAATGGGTAATATTAAAATTGGCCTTCAATCAAGCATCCTTTTGTAGTCTCCATCATCTTTCCCTTCAGGCAATTTAAGTCACTGATCTAACTCCACAATTTTCCTCAACCAGAGAATTCCAATTACATTTCTCAAAATACTAGATTTTCAATACTGCTATCACACTAAAATTGCTTTTGTAGGGTTTTCTAATATGCGTACACTATTTCAATCACCCTCTCTGCTTCAGCTGACAACTTGCACCACTGACGCTGTGCTGGGCTTTCTTGTTTTAGAGCCCTTTCTATCACACCAGCTTTCCTCCCTAAGTTAAAGAGTCCCCAAATCTTGATGGTTAACAGCAGCAAGAACACCTCACCTGTACTCAGTGATCTACATGTGCCCACCCATACACCACCACATACATCTCAAATTCAGCAGTCAAACACTGGACTCACAATCTTTCTTGGAATCCTGGTTAACTGTGTTGTCAGTGTCTGTCTGGTGAGCATCTAGGATTACGTAGTACTTCCCCCGTGTCGTCTTCTGTGGTGATATTTTATTTGTGCTCTCACAAAAAAAGCTTGCCGGGGGACCAGAGGACAAGCTAGCCCCTATATTAAACATAGAAGTCAGGCAGTAGTAGCACATGCCTTTAATCCTAGCATTCGGGAGGCACAGTTTCATCTGGATATTTGTGAGTCCAAGGCCACACTGGGAACAGAGCCAGGCATGGTGGTACATGCCTTTAATCCCAGCACTAGTTAACCATAGAGGTCTGTAGGTCTGTACAGACAGGCAGGAAGTGATAGAGCTGGGCGAAAAGAGGAAGTGATGTAGCTGGGCAGGGAGAGGAAGTGAGATGGCAGGGCACAGAAAGGTATATAAGGTGTGAGTATACAGGAAGGAGCTCTCTTGGGCTGAAGATTTCCCAGCAGTAAGAACTTGTGGCTGGCTTACTCTATCCCTCTATCTTTCAGCTTTCACCCCAGTATCTGGCTCCAGGTTTGTTTGGTTTTTTTTTTTTTAATAAGACAGTTTAGCAATTCGTGTTACATTCTTCTAGTCCTGACTTACTGCAGTCTGGGTAGAGCAGTACAAACCTCCCTTTTCCAAACATTGCTGAGGGTGGTGACCATACTGGTCACTATACCAAGAAATGTTAAGTTCAAATGCTTGATTAATTTGAAAGAATTAAAAATTCTTGATGGCTTAGGAACAAAAAGGCTACATCTGATTTAAATGAGAGCAACAAGGTCTTAAGGACTGTTTCCTCAATATTTGGATGTTGAAATTCCCACTGTACTGAGGTTGGCAATAATTTAACTACTGACCACAGAAGGTTTAGGATGAAGTTAAATAATTTACAACTATTTAATCATGTTTATGTAATAGGTAGATTGAATGCCTAGCTAAATTTAGGACAGGAGGCTCAAAAAGATTCGCTCCTTGACCTCAGCAAATTTATTATATAGTTAGAAATATTATGATGGGAAAAGCCTATAAAAGGTGAAGTATTACACGGGGTTCCCAATTAAAAAAATAAACTTTCAGAATTTGGGGGAATAGAGAAACCTACTATAACCATAAGTAATTCAAACAAGCAAACAGTTTTATATTTCAAGTTTCAATTTTCAAAAGAAAAAGGCAGAAAACACAAGACTGCTATTTACAATGCACTTAATTACCTTTATTTGGCACAGACTTCTTCACTGAGGCTACATGATCTTCAGAGATTGCAAGACGCCTCAAAACATCAGCCAAAGCTGCCTTTAGCACAGTGATTTCATCTTCCTGTTGCTGAACTCGTGACTCAAGAGCTGAGAGGCGATCCTGAACATCAGAAGTACTTGCAGCAGAAATGCTATCATCTAAAAAAGAAAATATTGACCATTTTAAAACCTGACTGCTTGAGGAGAATTTCCTTCTGGTGAGAAAACTACCAAATCAGGTTTTTGTTTTGTTTTTTTAAGATTAAAACAAACAAACAAACAGTAATTTTGCCATATTTACAAGAGCAACTTCTTCTATAAAGGTATTTTTCAAGTTATTAAAATAATAAAATTTTCCCATGGTTGATTCCCCCACACTCACACCATGGTAATACCACCTTAGTTTTCTTACTAAATGTTCCTACATACATCACTTTGGAGAAGTAAGTGCTATGGGCCACAGAAATATAACGTAGGAATTCAGCTGACTATAGCAAAAGCTAATATCTGGAAGTAGCCAAGGGCCCTTCCAGAGGATAAAGCCGAGTCTTAAGGAGTCTTGGTGATATCGGCTTTTGAATATTAGCCATTTCCTGCTATGAATTTCTTGTATAGCTTTTCCATTCCTAGAACAGTGTGTTTGATCATTCATTGGGTACAATTTCCTCTATACAATTAAAGTATTTGGATATATATCTCCCAACTGTGCTAAAAGCAGTCACAAAGCCAGACCTCTAATTCCAGGCCTTTCTGTAATTATCGTCATTAGCAACACCCGGCTAGGGCCATCTCTGGACAAAAGCATTTTATCTGAGATATTTCTCAATTCTAAGGACAGACTGCAGACAGATAAACATTTCAGACCAACCACTAGTCTTCCTGAAATAAGGTAAATATTCATACGGAGACAACTGCCAAGGTCAGGTGGATGTTAGGTACAAGGTTTTGTTCCTTTTGCAAATTAAGCTTTAACCCTCCCTTCTTCCATAGCCTTAGTGGTATCTCTAGACTTCCCCTTTAACAATTAACTCAGAACAAAAGAGCTTTCACATACCAGGTATATCAAGCTATGATGTAGTCTTCCTAGCTACTGAGTGCTTGCTGCAAGCCACAAAAATATACAAAGTAGGATTTCAGCTGATTATGACAAAGCTAATACCTGGAAGAAGCCAAGGGCCTTCCAGAGGTTAAGCTGAGGTGAGGAGCCTTGGTGATATTTGGCTTTTGATTATCAGTCGTTTTCTGCTATGAGTTTCTTGTGTGCTACTGTAGCTTTACCATCATTTTTTGGGCACCATTTCCCCTCTACTAAAGGAATATTTAGATAACCTTCTGCGCTGACAGCTATGCACAGCCAGAACCTCAGTTCAAGGCTCCCTGTAATTATCGTCATTGGCAGCATCCAGCCAGGTCCATCCCCAGATGGAGGAAAGTATCTTACCAGAGATACCTCTGTACTCTCTAAGAACAGACTTAAGTATCCAGACTACCTGTTTGAGAAGGCCTGGCAGGTGTGCCAATTGAGCTTAACTTCCTCCTTTCCCAAATCTTACCTCTAGTTCCAGATCTCCCTTTAACTATCACCAGAGGCATCTAGCTGTACACAGGTTGCCTAGCGACCAAACACACTTTCCCCCACCCTGCAGAAAAATGAGCCACAGGGAAAAAGGCGGCACTTTTATTTTCTCCCATTGACCTAGCAACTTACAGATTCTTAACATTTTCTACCAATCACATTTAAGACTATAGTGAGCACATAAGATCCCTCTTCTTAGATATTACCCGAATTTCGCCTTTAGTTAATTCATTTCCCCATAGGTCACTTCCCTTTGGGGTTGCAAATGATAATTAACAATTACTGCCTCTCTTTGTGATTCTTATCACCCCTCATTTGACCCTGGAAGCCTGGCTTCGCACTGCCAAGGGATTACTGCTTGTAAGTGTATATATACCGGGACTCCCAGGGCACGGGAGGACGACGAGGATGATTTGGAAGAATGAATGACTGGACTAAGAGCTCTGTGTGCTGACATTCTATTTCCCGAAAATTGTCCTCACCATTAGTAGTTCTCTCTCCTGAGCCCCTGGGATGTATAATATTAAGGCTGGTCCCTCTAATATTATACAAGAACTGAGCAGACTTGCCCTATCTGACCAGAAAATTTAAACTGGACTGAGAAGAGAGGAAGAGAAACAAAGAAGGAAGGAACTTAGATAGAACAATGAGAGGACAGGAGAGGAAGGGACAGAGAGGAGCTAAGGATGAGAACAGAATTGAAGCTGTGTAGAGAGATTTTGACATGCCGGGCGGCGGTGGCGCACGCCTTTAATCCCAGCACTTGGGAGGCAGAGGCAGACGGATCTCTGTGAGTTCGAGGCCAGCCTGGTCTATAGAGCGAGATCCAGGACAGGCACCAAAACTACACAAAGCAACCCTGTCTCGGATAAAAAGGGAAAAAAGATTTTGACTTAGAATAAAATGGACTAAAGAGCTCGGTGTACTTAGATACATGAGTATCCCTAAGATTAATCTGCCGCTGGTAGCGTCTCTTCTGGAACTCTGGGAGAAGACTATAGCAGGGCTGGACCCCAATAGTCCTTGTTACATATGAATAGTTTTCAAGAGAGCAAACTACCTAACTCTCCCTTTTAATGACATCACGGCTCCTACTTTTTTAGGAAAACAGACGGCAAACCGTAGGACGCATGTTCCACCACTGACCAGAGAGCCCGCCCTCTTCCCTTGTCTTTACTACCACATTCTTCCAGCACCAATAAGAAGGAACACTGTCAGGACTTAACTGGAGCCTTTGTGCTGTTCTCCTTTCTCCCAACAGTCCAATGTCTGTTTAAGCGTAGTGGGTGGGGGTGGTGGCACATCCTGCCACCTCTGCACTCTAGAGGCAACAGGACTGGCTAAGGTCCCAAGCAAGCCTGGGCTGTATTGTAAGACTATCAAAAACAAAGCAGTGGGCCAGCAGGGTGACACAGCAGGTAGAGATCACTGGGACCCACACAGTAGAAGGGAAGCACCAACTTCCACAAATTTCCTCTGACCTCCACACATACATACACTGTGGTACATGTACACTTCTTATGCCTCCAATAAATGTAAAAATAAAAATAAACAAAGCAGTAACAACAACAGTAATAAAAATAAATCAAAACCAATAAAGAAAAATAAAAGATGAGGTTTCAATAAAGCTCCTACTTAACATGTTAGGTATGTAACAACAAAGACTATTTTAACAAAGTTTGAACTGTAACAACATAATTAAATGCTTCCTAAGCTACTAAACTTGAGAGTCCACTATTTGCTGGGTCAATCAGAATAAAAATGTGGACGGATGGGGGTGGGAACATGAGAGATCAGGTTGTGGGGGTAGAGGGAGATTACTGAGAGACTACTGCAAGCGCAGTGGGGAGGGGCATTTCAAGGTCAGCTAAAAACCTGGTGCAAGGGAATCTCCCAGGAATGATCTACCGGGATGACCCCAGAAAACTAGCAGTGGCGGATACATAGCCTGAACCGGCCATCTCCTGTAACCAAGCAAAACTTCAACGGGAGGGAGTGGGCTGTTCGGCCTATGGGATGTGCTGCAGTAAGGGTGGCCTAGAGATTGAAGGAGTGGCCAACCAGAGACTGGTCTAACCTAAACCATTCCAGGAGAGTAAGCTCTCCCCTGACACTGCCTGGAGCACCAGGACCCACAGGCTGGATGACCTAGAGACCTAGCATAGAACTAAACATGACTGGAGGGGGAAATGTCAGTGTAATGATGCCTAACAATATTCTGCTGTACCCATAGATTGGTGTCTAGCCCAACTGTCATCAGAGAGGCTTCATCCAGCCACTGATGGAAACAGATGCAGACCCACAGCCAAGCATTAGTGGGAGTTCGGGGAATCCTGCAGAAGAGGGGGAGAAAGGATTGTAGGAGCCAGAGGGGTCAACACCACAGCAAAGCCCACAGAACCAACTAACCTGGGCTCATAGGGGCTCACAGAGATGGAACAGACAACCAGGGAGCCTGCATGGGACTGACCTAGGCCCTCTGCACATAATGTTACAGTTGTGTAGTTTGGTCCTCTTGCGGGACTCCCAAAAGTGGGAGCAGGGGCTGTCTCTGACTCTTTTGCTGGCTTTTGGGACCCTATTCCTCATACTGGGTCACCTTGCCCAGCCACGGGGAGGTACTTCTTAGTCTTACTGAAACTTGATATGCCATGTTTGTTGATATCCATGGGACTTGCTCTTTCCTTAACAGAAACAGAGGAGGAGTGGATTGGGGGTGGGAACAGAAGTGGGGGAGAAACTGGGAGGAAAGGAGGGAAGGGAAACTGCGGCCAGGATGTAAATAATTAAATTAATTAATTGAACAAAATGTTCAGCTGTACAGAAAGATCAAATGCTATTGGTTAATTCTCTATGAGTAGAAAAGTGCTGGGGAGAAATACTGACTTAATGGACGGACACCCTTGGCCTACTTCTTACATCAGAGCACAATTTAAACCAGGTCAGTCATATAGACACCAGGGCAGAATGTGCCATTTTCCTCAAGCTGAAACAATATGCATGGATTTCCTTACACAGCTAATTCCAAATCTGAGTTAACACACTAATTACTACAAAGCAAACCTTTGTAGCAGACAACATCCACACTGAGACGGCACGTGCCAACCGACCTCCCAGGGGCAGATGCCCCTTCTTCCTTTAGTGGGATTTCAGTGCCAATCGGAGACATAATGGTGTGGAAAGGAAAGCTGGGCCTGTCTTTAACTTGGACTTCAAGTTCTGGTTCTATACTAATTACACTATCTGAGACAGGTGAGTGCAGCTCTTTGAACCTTAATTACGTATCTTTAAAGGAGCAAAGTATAAGGCACACCAGTACAAAGGGGAAGACCCGAGAGCCTTGGCACCTCTGTCACATGAAAGCAGCAATGTCAGAATCTGAGGTGGTCTGGCAAATGGCTGGTTCTCTCAGCTTAGAACTTGGGTGTTATTTTAAGCTTTTGTTAGCATATTAGTCATGCACAATCATGGGTTTCATGATGACATCTTCACACAGGTACAGAATGCATCTTGATCACATTTGTACCCCATTACCCTCTTACCCACTCCAGTCCCTGCTGATCCCCTTCTTTCAGCTTTCAGTGTATGTGCAGACAAATGAATTTCATTAGGGTTAGCCACAGAAGTACTTACAGGACCACGGGCACCATAAAATTTTATTTATATATGTCTAACTCACGCACGCACTCACACACACATGTTGTCCTGTGTATGCGGTGTGCACGTGTGTGTGGGTGCAGGGATGCTCCTCCATGCCCCTGCATATGTATATATAGGCCAGAGGTTCACATCAAATATCTTCCTCTACCACTTTGCACCTTAATTTCTGTCTCTCAACTGAACCCTGACCTCGCCAACTGACTTGGCATCCCCTCAGCCCATCTCCAGCACTGAGCTTGTACGTGCGCACCCCCATGCCCAGCTTTCAGGTGGATTCTTGCGGTCCAACCTCAGGTCCTCATCCTTGTCTAGAGAGCCTCCCTGGCTCCAAGCACCTGTATGGCGCCCTTTCCTTTGTCACCTGGCTGGCCATTGTCTAAGTTCAGTCACTATATATTTCTCCTGCCTGAGTGCCTATTTTCCTCCTTACAGGCAAACAGACAGCAGCAGCTCTTCTCTCTTGCAAACTCTGACTTTTTCAGGTCTTCTTAGTTCTGGTCCCTCACTCTTCTACTGTAGCAGGTTGAACTGTATGAGATGGCTTTTTAAGTCGGTTTCAAAATAACTGGCTACCAGCGATTCCATACAGTTCAATTTACACACAACACTACAGAAATCAGGCCAGAGAGGGAGCTTCCAGATTTTCCAGAGACAGCGGTATACAGCATGTTTTCTCTCTTGGTTCATCAACACTCCAAAGATTTTCTTAAGACTGTCAGTCATAAAGCAGCTCCTGACTACTCTAGTTCCAGTTCTGAATTCCTAAGGTGTGGACAACCAATTCTAGGAGCCAATCTTATGTTTCTGCCGGTTAATTGTGTGGCCTAATAAATCTAGTTTTTGCAAGCCACACATTCTAATGAAGTCAGTAAACTAGACAGCTATTACCTTCTAAACTGTTCTCAAATTATGAAGGTTGAGCAGCTTAAGTCATAAACACAATCTGTCTGGGGCCTTTGGAAGGCAGCAGAGCCTCGTGAGCTTTACCAAACGTCAGAGCAATGTAATAACCCATCTGGGGTTTCATACCACGTTGGTACTTTATGTTGGGAAGTTACTTGCCTTTCATCTACCCGTTTTTTTTTAATGGCTAAGGTTTTTATGTTGTGAATGTTGGATAATCACATGAAATATACTTCCACCTGTCAGGTCTTATGGCAGACACAAGGACAATTTTTCAAAGGCATATTAAGCACCAAGTTAACAATATCTTATTTTTGTACTGTACTTTTCATATTAACTACCTCATTCCTTTCCTTGTACTGTCTATATTTTATGTTGAAGGAAAAAAACTGAAGATACTAAATAACTTGCCTAAGGATACCAAGCTACTCTTAATATACTTAAAACATAAGCCTGGAGCTGGGTGGTGGTGACACACGTCTTTAATCCCAGCACTCGGGAGGCAGAGGCAGGCGGATCTCTGTGAGTTCGAGGCCAGCCTGATCTACAGAGCAAGATCCAGGACGGGCACCAAAAACAACACAGAGAAACCTTGTCTCAAAAAACCAAAAAAAAAAAAAAAAAAACAACAAAAAACCACAAACAAACAAAAATAAGCCCAACTCCCAAATTAAATGCCCTTTATTTCATTTCACACTCCATTCTAATAATAATCACACAAAGACCAAATAAATAGATCCTTTCATAAAGCTAGCAGGGTTTGTTTGAAACCAACTGTCGATCTTTATCAGTCTAGTTATTAATGAGCCCTCTTTCCCTGCAGTCCTGTAGTCGGCATGAACAATTAAAGGGCCACCCGAGCTAAGGCAGACACAAGGGAGTACTCAAGTGAACCTGCACAACTGTTTTCAGCTCTATACAATTTCTTCCTGTCTGAAATCCCAATCCTTGGGGCTGGGGAGATAACCTGGTGGATACAGCACCTGAGTACAAGCCTGGAGACCTGACTTTGGACCTTCAGAACCAAATTAAACACCAAATACAGCGGCACACAGAGACGTGACCCAACACTCCTACGGAGAGATGCAGTACAAGAGACTCCCCAAAAGCTTGTGAGGGCCAGACAGCCTGCTCACACAGTGGCAAACAAGAGACCTTGTTTCAAGTAAAGTGGAAGACAAGGACAGACCCCTTCACACACACACACACACACACTGAATGAATGAATGAATGAATGAATTCTCACACTTTCAGGTGCAGGATCCAATAAAAGACGTGAGACAGCAGTGAATGAAATCTGGTGTTAAACTGGGTAAATATGTTTACTTATCAGCTCTGTAAGTGGTTTCCTCACAAGTAATTTCATCATGCTAATTAGTACTACCATAAGGCTTGGGAAGATTAATGAATAATGAGCACTGTCACATAAGAAGAGTTTGTTAAGTAATGCTCTTGACTGCCCTGTTTAATAATACCATGAAACTGGAAACGACCTAAAATTTATGATCACCCATACAACCACTAATAAGGAAATGTAGGGTAAAAAGACTGGAAGATCTGCAAGACAATGTAAGTGAAATAAGCAAACTGCAAAACAATATGACTAACCCCACCACCAAACCCCCCCCCACACACACACACAGTCAATAATCTTTCTTTTTAGTTTTTCTGGTGTATCATTTTGCAGTTAGGTATAACTATGGCTACCTGTACCTATATCTGCTTCTGATTTAATATCCTCCATTACGGGATATTGGATAAACAAGTCTTTGTATTGTTTGTCAAGAATTCTGTGTGCACATGCTTATAGATTCACTGATGTGTATGCCTAACTGTATATATGTACATGAGTGTACGTACACACACACACACACACACACACACACACACACACGAAGGACATAACTTTAAAAACTAGAAAAGGATAAAGGAAGAAGGCAGCATTTGCTGGTGTCTACTCGGTGCTAGGCATTATCAGGCAACATGTAATCTTATTTAAGTCAACCAATGACCCAAGGAAACAGGCTGCGACATCCCTACTTACACTAAGTACACTGAAGCTGTGAGAAGCAGCTGCCTAATAGTGTGCATCTAGTAAGATGCAGAGCTGGCGTACGATCATATGACTGTGGACCTAACTGCGGCTCTGGAGGAGGGCATGGCAGAGGGCATTCTACCGGGACCACAGAGCTAACTGGGGCGGCACGCATTCTGCCACTGTATACCAACATGAGAATCAGAGGTCCTGACCAAGGGGAGCTGCCTCACCCTCTTTTCCATTTTTTAAATTCTGTTTTACATGTGCAGGTGTTTTGTCTAAATTTCTGTTTGTGTACTGACCACATGTGTGCCTTGTGCTCTTGGAGGCCACAGGAGGGCATCTGGAACAGAAGTTACAGATGTTGTGAGCCACCTTGTGGGTGCTGAGAATTGAACCCAGGCCCTCAGGAAAACAACCACTACTCTTAACCACTGAGTCATCTCTCCAGCTCCCTGCTGTAACTTTATTCTTAATGACAAAACAATTCCTTGAGATCTCTGAAGAGTAATGATGTAGGCGAACTGAAAAGGAAATCAAACTTTGGAGAATTACCCATAAGGCAACGCTATTGAACACCTTTTACTGCAGGGCAACCCAAACCCAGAACTGCATTGAAAACAAGACTCTCCAAACAAAACCCTTTCTCTGGCCAAAAGCCTGGGAGGGATGGGGTGCTGCAGGAAGGGCTCTTTAGTTCACCCTGGCAATTCTGGAGCTCTACCACGTGGCGGCAGCCAGCAGTGCTGGGAGCAGGAAGGGCTCGCCTCTGCCTTCCACCTACTGCTCCACCTTGACGTGGGTAGCAACAAGAGGAAAGGACTCAGCTTCCTAGGACGAAAGCAGAGGAAAGGGGTCTTCAGAGCCCAAGAGTACCAAGATAACAGAGAGGACACTTGTGACACTGTACCTGAAGTCCTCCACTATAACAGAGAGGACACTTGTGACACTGTACCTGAAGTCCTCCAAGCTGCACACATGTAAAAACAACAGGAATCAACACGGCAAAGGCTCTCCAAAGTGAATGGAGACAGATCAATCAATGCCCAGTGTCCATGTTGGTCCATGAGTGTGTGCATGTGTAAGTGAGTAGATTAACAAACTAAGCTGTTGAAATATTCTTTTCTTCCTCACTCTTTTCTTGCTCTGAACATTCTTGAAACCATCTTTTTGGGTATGTGTGAGTTTCTCTAGAGCAGAGATTGGGAAACTGCTATGCTCCACAAACTGAAAAAAAAAATATGCTTGAAATAAACAGAACAATGGAAGTCTCAGCAAAAGAACCAGAAAATTTTAAGTGGAAATTTTAGAAATGAAAACAGTTTGTTTTTTTTTTTAAAGTATCATAGGAGTTTAAAAAAAAGGTGGGGGGATTTTGCTCAGTGGTAGAGCAGCGCAAGGCCCTGGGTTCGGTCCTCAGCTCCAGAAAAAAAAAAAGAAAAAAGAAAAAGATAGTGAACTTAGAGCAATAGACACTACTTAATCTCAACACAGGGGAAAGTAAACATAGCACCAGGGCTAATATTTGTGTCCTTGGTGTCTAAGGTGATTAAAAACAAAAACAGTCTGGGGGGTGGGGTGGGGGTCCTGAACAGTGGCTAGACTTCCCAAACTGTTAAGTTAAAATTTATAAATTCATTTAAATTTGGTATACTGAAATTTTGCAATCATATGCAAAAATATAAGTAAAGCAGATTAAAATACAAAGGCAAAATTATAAACTGTTTTAACATAAAATACGTTCATATACCTAAAGTAGGAAGAAGTTCATAAACAAGACCCAGAAGAGAACAACTATTCATGCCGTAAAAACTGGTCCTTAACCACACTAGAATTCAGAATGCACACACACCACAGACAGGGCAGTCTACAAACAGGAAGCAGACAGGCGTAGCACACAATACTACTAAAGCATCAGCATCCCAGACAACCAATTCCTACAAACCCATTTTGAAAAACTGACAAAAGCCTGAACATCTCACAGAAAATGGCCAATGAAAACAATGGGCCGAGGCCTGAGCACAGTATAGGCAACCATACAAAGTACTACTTTATGTAGTATGCACAGCGTGGGCGAAGGAGTGGTTTTTCTCCTTTATGGAAGACAGGTCGAGATGAATAAACCATGCCCATTTACTCACTTTTTTTGTGGGAAACAATGGAATTATTTTTGCAAATTAAATTCCAAACAGATAAACGGAAGCTGTCTATTCCCAAAGAGCCTTGAGGTTATACAGCATAGAAACAAGAAAAGTGGAAGGTTTTTTTTTTATCATAGTTTCTAATAATATAATCCTAAAATCTATACATAACAATCTATTTTTTTAAGTCCATCTCTAAAAGGCACACAAAATAAAATGTCAGGCTGCCCTCGAACTCAAGAGACCTGCCTGCCTCTGCCTCCTTAGAGCTGGGATTAAAGTCGTCCTCACTACTCCTGGTGAAAACGCCAGGCAGTCCTCATCGGAATAGCAAGGACAGGTTACACAGGAACACTAGAGATGTGCAGAGTGAGGAACCATGAACAACAGCACATATTGTGTATTATAATTAAACAACTGTACTAGCCCAAATGACAGTCACTAGGAGCTCATCAAGTAAGTCACTATATTCTGGCACGTCACAGAGATCTTAAAAAGGACAGCACACATTTATAAACACAAGCAAGAGTTTAATAGGAAGGAACATACTACCGAGAAAAAACTGCGGGGCAGTTTTGGTGCTGTTGTACCTGTGCACAACTGTTTCAATTGTTAAACACACATAGAAATATTGGAGCGAGGCTCTGGGAAGTAAGAATTTTTCTTTTCTTTAATTTTAGATGAATTTTACTTACACACACACACACACACACACACACACACACACACACACACACACACACACACGAGGGCACAAGGTCCTCCTGCTCAGACAGGGACTAGAGAAACCGAGAATGTTAAAAAAAGCAGGCTTGTCTTTTCAATGGAAGGGATGTGTATAACCCGTTTTCCACACAGAAGGCTGGGAGTGGATGTTGTAGCCTGGTGAGCTGTGGCATCAGTAGGGCCAGGCCTCACCTGAACCTCCAATTATTATGTTTTCCCCAGACCCTCCCTTTGTCTTAAGCATTGTTTCTCAGTCAATAGAACTCATTCATATGGGAAATGCCACATGTACTTTATAGCCTGGTGACCTCTATGCTATCTTGATCAGAGACCACACCAGATCCTAGGTCCTTAAGCTACAGAACTCATCTTCATAATCACATGCACTTTACAAAAGAATTCCAAAGTAGTCGAGCCTTAAGCTTTATTGATGCACATGAGATTGAGATTAAGTGTTATCAGGAAACTTTTCCCCAAAGCCGTACTGCACTTAAATATGTCAAAATAAACTGCCTGGTGTCAGACTCTAGAAGTTTGAACCAGCACTGACTAAGTCAGCTGAACAAGATTTCCTTCTTGCCTCGCTGGCAGTGATGCTCGCAGAAACCCCCACAAATTTTTAAATAAAAAAGCCGACAGTGGTGGTGCACGCTTTTAATCTCAACACTCAGGAGGCAGAGGCAGGTGGATCTGTGAGTTAAAGGCCAGCCTGGTCTACAGAGTGAGTTCCAGGACAGCCAGGGCTACACAGAGAAACTCTGTCTCAAAAAAACAAAACAAAACAAAACAAGAAGGGAGGGGGGGAAGCAAGGTAAAATTATGCTGTAATGCAAGCCTATTTAATAGCATACCTAAATTTTTAGGTCAAGTTCAGTTAACTTAAGATTTTTTATTTAGTGAGTGAAAATACTTCTGTAAAAGTGTAAATATGATATTCAAAAGCGTATTATCAGTAATGAGAGGCATGGAATCATTTATGGTGGTATTTTATTTGTACTGAAATGTGATTTTATTTGTATGTTAATAAAGTTGCCTGGGGGTCAGAGCTAATAGCAAGCCATAGCACAAGCTGGGTGATGGTGGCACACACCTTTAATCCTGATCACATGACAGGCAGATCTCTGTGTGTTCAAGGATACAGCCAGCATGGAGACTCATGCCTTTAATCTCAATACCAACCATAGAAGACCAGGAGGTCTGTACAGACAGACAGTGACAAGGAGGTCATGTGGTTGAGTTTATAACCAATGAGAAGGCAGAACAGAAAGTCAATAAAAAGACAGATACACAGGAAGTAGGTCTCTTTCTGAGGGAAGGACGACAGGGGCAGCGAAGGGTAAGAAAGGTTTTTAGTCTCAGCTCTTAGCTACTGCTGTGACCTCTTGGCTTTTAACTCTGCATTTGGTTCTGTGTTTCTTATTTAATAAGACTGTTACATCTACAATCATTACAAAGTACTCAAAGGCCTTCAAATACTACCTCTTACAGACACAACAAAATCTACAACTGATTTGTCACATTAGTGAATCACAGAAAAAAGATATTCAGCAAATTGGTTTTTTTCCTACCTGCTGAGCCACCTTGCCAGCCCTTAACAACCTACCTTTATTGTTTGACTATTAATTAGAATCAGTTGTCCTTAAATATTGCTGCATAAAGTCGGAATGATATAAGTCCATATCAAGAAGTCGATGCCACTATGTATTCCCAAATAGTTAAGATTAATTCTAGGAAATAACTGTAAGAAAATGTATGCACCAAACCACAAATGCACATATGGAGAAATATTCATTCAGGAATTAATGTTTCCTACTTATTATAATATCCTACTTCCAAAGTAAAACTCTTCTCTCAAGAGTTTTAACTAAATAATATATTTAATTTTTAAAAACTTGGGTAGTTTAAATTTGTAGTACACAGTAATGTTAATTATCTCTGTTCAGCAAAACAAGGATATGAAAGCAAGATTCCTTTCTGACTTAGGAAGTGAAATAACGACAGAAATTCTTTGTGATGGTTTGAATAAGGATGGCCCTGGAAGGCTCATACACTGAATGTTTAGTCACCAGGAGTGAAATTTCTGAAAGCATCAGGAGGTGTGGCTTTGTTGGTGAAAGTGTATCACTGGGGGTGGGCTTTGAGTTTCAAAAGCCCATACCAGGTCTCCCCCACCCTACCCCCCACTTCCTCCACCTACAGATCAGGATGTAACTCTCAGCTACTTGTCCAGCACCTGCCTGCCTACCACCATGCTCCCACCATGACCAAAATGGACTGAGTCTCTTAAACTGTGAACAAGCCCCCAATTAAATGCTTTCTTTCATAAAAGCTGCCTTGGTCACGGTCTTCACAGCAATAGAACACCAACTAAGATACATTTGTTCTCTACTTTAAAAAATTAAAACTTTTTTCCTTGTAAGCTAAAAAGTCATCTAGAATATAGCACAAGAAATTGTTTTTAAGAAAATGAAAAAAAATCATTTTACCACTGTAATCCAAGGATGCTGCCTAGTTCAAAAAAGAACTGTGTATTCTTCTATCACTAATTCAATATAAAATTTAAAACATGTACAGATAATTCTGTTTCTGAGGAGGTTTTTTTGGTGGGACTTCATTGAAGGATAAAGTACACAATCTGATTATTTAGGAGGCACTATTAAATCAGTGTCCACTAAAAGCTTTGCTTTCAACTTTTCTCCTCAAGAGGAATGTATGTTCCATACCTAACATGCATGTTTCATAGGAGAAAATCATGTAGCGCAAACCCACTCTGCTGTCTCCACTCATCTGTTACAAAGTGAGTACAGTTTTAAGTACTTATGACACTACTGTCATGTGGTGTACTGAAGAGCGAGGGGGAGATGGGGATGGCGATTTGCTCCCATCTCCAGCCTCCTCTGTCTGACGGACAGGTCTCAGCTGTGGACAGGAACTGCACACTGCAGCGGCCCCGGCAAGCTGTCTTCCGCTCTTAGCACTCCTGCCTGTTTCCTGCCGCCGTCCCAGACACTCCCGAATCTCACAACATATTTGACATTCTGAGGAAATCCCCCGGTCCAGATGGCCTACCACAAAGCACTTCTATATTGGCACAGATAAAAGCTGCTTGAGACAGCTCCTCTCCTGTCCCTTTGCTCGTTTATAAAGGGACAAGCTGAAGGAGAACAAACAGGAAAAGACAAAGCCTTGGGCTGCCCCAGGCAGCAAACAGGGGTTAGTGCACATCTCTGACCTTCACCACAGTGATGTGGTTGTCCTGAGGCATTACTTTTATGATCTGCAACTGCTCCTTCAAACCCAAACCCTAGATTTCTCCTTTTGAAACTGCAACACAATACAGTTTCTATAAATAACAGTTTAGAAGTGCCAAAGTGAGCATTTTTTTCTTGTAGGAAATAAAAATAAACAATGTGCGTGCAAAGTGGCAAATCATATTTCCTTTTTCCTTTTGCTTTTGTTTAAAATGAAACCCACTTGAAGTATAAAGAATGATCATTTTTCATTAACTTTAAAACCTAAATATTTAGACCATGGCTGATGAATTATAAGAATTTCACTAATAAATATAACTAACAAAAAGTCATTTTCAGAATTATCTAAAAATGTTAAAACTCTAGTAGTATCAATCAATCTCTAAGATGAAATAATTCACAACTGATTACATACTCTAGTTCTAAACCATCGATGCTTACAAGTAATGCCAATGTGTAATGAGTCAAATCAATATTTTCAGTCTGTCTTATAATACCACATAAAGCCAGGTGACAATGAACATGATTTATTTTTTGTGTGAGCCCTTCTAAAGTCAACGAAAGAACAAGTCATAAAAAGTGTCAAAGATTCCAGAGAAGTTTCTTCAATTTGTTACTTTAAAACTTTATATTTAAGAAAAGTAATGCTAAACTAATCCAAAGTAAACACAAGCAATATGACTGCTATAAACACATTCACACACCAAGAAAATATTAGTTCATAGCTGAAACTAAAGCAAACTGAGCACGAGGACAAACGAATTGGTAAGCTGACACAAGAGGAGTGGGGAGACCACCCCCATTAATACGGTCAACAACCTTTACGGGAAAGTAGCACAAGAGTGTGCGACAAGAAGACGGAGAAAGCAATTCTGTTTTGATTAACAACTGCTACCAGTTCATCAAAGAACAGGGTTACTGAAAGATTAACAGGACTTAAGTGATTTGCGGAGTATGTAATCTGCTTGAAACATCACAGGCTAGGAAGCCTTCAGATTCTTGATAATGATTCATGAGGAGCTGGGAAGTATGTTGTTATACTCCAATCTCCAAATTTCAGCCTAGTTTTATAATTCTTTATACTAAATGATTACAGTCTCATGAGGTTAGGGCTGTGAAGTTTTGTAAGAAGGTGCTTTCTACCTAGGACCTAATGAAAGATCTTTCCTTGCATTACGGCATAACCAACTCTTTCTCCGCATCACATTTGAGTAGATAGAGTACTAATAATTTATTTAGATTATATAATTTAGGTAATTCTTTCTTCTCAAATAAATCTGACTTCAGGCCAGAAAGCTGTGGTACCTACTCTTAGCTTAGTTTCTATGTCCAAGAACCATCTACTCTCCTAAAAGATGTATTCAAACTCTTTCAAGTATTTGAATACTATATCTAAAAACTGTCCAAGATGCCAAAGAAAGGGACTGGAGATGAGGTTCAGTGGTAGAGCACTGCCTAGCAGACATGTGGCCTTAGACTGATTTCCAGATCAGCAAGGTAAGGGGGAGGGGGGAGAGACAAGAGGAGGGGAGAGGTGGGAAGGTGAGAGGAAGGACAGAGAGAGGAGGAAGAGGAAAGGGGAGAGGAAGGACAGAGAGAGGAGGAAGAGGAAAGGGGAGAGGAAGGACAGAGAGAGGAGGAAGAGGAAAGGGGAGAGGAAGGACAAAAGCAGGAGGAAGAGGAAAGGAGAGAGGAAGGACAGAGAGAGGAGGAAGAGGAAAGGAGAGAGGAAGGACAGAGAGAGGAGGAAGAGGAAAGGAGAGAGGAAGGACAGAGGCAGGAGGAAGAGGAAAGGAGAGAGGAAGGACAGAATGAGGAAGAGGAAAGGAGAGAGGAAGGACAGAATGAGGAAGAGGAAAGGAGAGAGGAAGGACAGAATGAGGAAGAGGAAAGGGGAGAGGAAGGACAGAATGAGGAAGAGGAAAGGGGAGAGGAAGGACAGAATGAGGAAGAGGAAAGGAGAGAGGAAGGACAGAATGAGGAAGAGGAAAGGAGAGCTGTAATGGTTCATTTCCTTGTCAATGACACTGGATTTGGAGTTACCTAGGAGACGAAAGCCCCAGGCTATCTGGGAGGAGTGAAAAGGAGTTGACACAGACCTCCTCCCTGAACTAAGGGTGCCACATTCTCAGGCTGGGGTTCAGGACTAAAGAAAGTGGAGGAAGCAGACTTGCATATCAACACTTCTCTCTCTGCTCCCTGAGTGTAGATGCAATGTGACCAGTTACTTCAAGACACTGTCATCCTGCCTTTCCCATCATGGTGAACCATAACTTCCTATCAGTAACCCAAAGTCCTATTTTCCTAAGCTGCTTCCTAAGTCACAGCAGTGAGAAATGTAACTGAAACAAACATCTAAAACATCTTAACCCCCAGAAATTTACTCACTAGAAGTTAGAAATGAAAAGAGCAGAGCTAAAACACTACCGTGAAGTGGTAGGAAGGTGTGGTCGTAACAGCCATGGCTGACACTCCAGTGTCAGCTAATGAAAGGTCAGCAAAATTAAAGAGTAACATTTACTTAGTCAAAGAATCAAAGGCCCAAGGAAAATTATTTTTTAATGAAGAATACATTTTGCCACTATGCAGTTCACAAAAAGGGTATGAGCTAAATGCAGCAAAGAATTCAGGTTCTTCTTGGCTTCTATGGCATCCCTTCTTCCCAGGTATACGACAAGATCCCTTCTGGAATGAAAATCTTACTATCTGGGGGCTGGAGAGATGGCTCAGAGGTTAAGAGCACTGGCTGCTCTTCCAGAGGTCCTGAGTTCAATTCCCAGCAACCACATGGTGGCTCACAACCACCTGTAATGAGATCTGG
>CABHPQ010002184.1:0-11151 GCA_902168405.1 Peromyscus aztecus
CTGAATTCCAGGCCCCCTAACTGTGGAGTCTGCTGTTAGACACATCCTGACTCCCTGTGGACTGTTACATGACTGTGAAATGTGAAAAGTCATTTTATCTAACACATCCTTTATGAAACCTCATCCCATACTCGGGTCCTCCTCACCACCTAACTGGGATGTACCCATTGCTGTTATAACTCCATGGGCACTTGGATTCCTCCTGAGTATCAGACCCACATGTCTTCGTGGCAGTTTATGGCTACATGAATTCAAGCTGTCTGGACTGGGAATCCTTCCTTCCTTCAAGGGCTCGCTCTCCTTTGAACGGCACATCTTCCCACCACCTGTACCAGAGACAGGGCTGTCCTGTGCCTGCTGTCCCTTCCCAGCCTCTGCCCCACCCATGCTGGGGACACCCCAGTGCTGATCCTGATGACCCGACCATGCTGGGGACACCCCAGTGCTGATCCTGATGATCTGACCATGCTGAGGACACCCCAGTGCTGATCCTGATGACCCGACCATGCTGGGGACACCCCAGTGCTGATCCTGATGATCTGACCATGCTGAGGACACCCCAGTGCTGAGCCCAATGACCCAACCATGCTTCTTTAAACTAAATACCTCCCAGCAGATTCAGATTAGGCAACCAAATTGAGATGGGAGTATAGTTTGCCATGCTTTATGATGGTGGCCATGTGCTTCCAAAGCAACCAAACTTCCACATGGTTGCTGTTAGCTATGTGGCACTTAGTCTTAAAGGGCTAACTACCTGTAGGGGTTTCCTGGAAACCGATGGTGAGTCTCTGTGAATCCTGGTCCTAGCCACTGCTGTGAAAGGGAAAGGTAACAGGAGGCATCCACATGACTGCCTCTTGGAGTGCTAGAAATTCTCTCTGAGTTTTGCATAGGGTTGGATGGAGACTCAGGATTTTAAAGTGAAAAAGCCCTCATTGCTCAGGACAGCTGTGTGAGTTTGCGCCTCAACATTATCAGATGTTCACTTGAGAAAAGGTCTTCTCGATTTGCTGTCTCTAACTGGATCTGCTGATTGCTGTTCCAGGCAAGTTGTATGGGAGAGGCTCAACGGACGATAAGGGGCCTGTGGCCGGATGGATGAATGCCCTGGAAGCCTATCAGAAGACTGGCCAGGTACACCCCCACGCCAGATTCTGTCCACTCATCAGGTCGTGTGAGTAGTAGTGTAAAGATCACTAGATAGGAGAAAGCAAGCACCACCTTGGTCAGCACAGATGACTGAGATAGAAGTTACAGCTGTTTTCAGCTCTGTAAATTATTAACCAGGGCATTGTCTTACAGATGCTCAAAGGCCAAAGGTCAAGCTGTCACCACTCAGCAAGATTCTTGCCAACACTTAGAATGTGATCTTTGTTTTTCTCTTTTCTTTCTGTGCTGGGATCAAACCCAGGTTCTTATGCATGCTGGGAAATTCCTGTACCACTGAACTGTACCTCCATCCTCAAGTGTGAATTGAATTTTATTTTATTTTATTTTATTTTATTGCGAATGTTTTGGGGTTTTTTTGTTGTTTATTTTGTTTTGAGACCTTATCCAAGTACTGGCTCCAGCAGGGAAGTTAGGTACCTAGAAGTTCAGCAGGTCTGGGGAGCTGAACTGTTAGCCAAATGGTCTGGAAATATTTGGGCACACAAGAATTTCATAGCAGAAGACAGCTGAAATATTATAGGCTGGATAACACCAAATATTCATAATAAATGGCTTGCCTCTTGACAGACCCTTGGCCGGTCAAAGTTCAGCTTTAATACACAGCTGAATCTCTGTAATAGATTCTTGTGGCTTGCCACACCCAGGTTTTTTTATTATCTTTAAACCTGGTTGTGATCCTGCTGTCTGGTCAGTTTTTGCATATGGATTATTTCACAGCATGATAAAATAAGAATAGGTACTTTTGTCAAAGAATGGAAAATTAGGGAAGAGGCTCACACTCTCTTTGGGGATCATCTGCATGGGAGAAAACAGGTTAAAACAGACACACACACACACACACTCACTTGACCTGTCCAATAGCTGACCCAAAGAGCTGAGCACAGAAACCAGGAAGACTCAGCAACTATAAGGCACCACATAGTGTTGGGAGGCCATGGAGGGGAGGGTGCACAGGACGGAGCCCTGAGCACCTTCACTTAGAGCTGTTCAGTATGTAACAGGAAAGATCTCACTTGGGACAGAAGAGGACAGCAGGAGGGAGCTGGGGCTTTTAGGCTTTGGACTCTGGCTGTGTCCTGTGTGCGGCCTCTAGCTGGTTGCCTGCTCATGTGAGGCCTCCTTTGCTCATCTGTGGATAGAGAGGCTACCTGCTGCATCCCCTCCAGAGAACTTGACCCAGATGCCAGAGCTGTGCTGAGATTCCCACCGAGCACCTTAGGACTTCTTGGCTTCTTGTACAGAGGGATGCTGGCAGTGTAGAAGGCCATCCCAGTCCTGGAAAGGCCTCACTTAGCCACAGCAACAGTGAAGGCTCAGTGATTATTCAAAAAATATTCTCTCATGATTCCTCGTGTGTGTGTGTGTGTGTGTGTGTGTGTGTGTGTGTGTGTGTGTGTGTTACTTGCATGTGGGTACATTTGCACATGAGGTATGCATACGTGTGGAGGTCTGAAGCTGAGTTACAATTGTGAGCAGCCATATTTGTGCTGGGAATGGAACCCTGATCCTCTGGAAAAGCAGTCAGTGCTCTTTAAACCAATGTGCATCACCCTTCTCCCTGTCTCCTGGCTTCCCCTACATTCATTGGCTCACCCTGTGATTGCAGGGATCCCTGGGCAGGACATGCCTAGGCATGGTGTAGGGCTTTCCCTTCTAACCCTGGGACTCCCACAGGCCAGTGAGAGAAGATCTCATATTTGAAACTAAATTTCAAAATAGTCTCTTGTGTGTTGCTTCTGCAAGAAAAATAAGGAAACTGACTGTCTTGCTATGTATGTCCCCTGTTACAGGAGATTCCTGTCAACCTGCGATTCTGCCTGGAAGGCATGGAGGAATCTGGCTCCGAAGGCCTGGATGAGTTAATTTTTGCCCAGAAAGACAAGTTCTTCAAAGATGTGGACTATGTCTGCATTTCAGACAACTACTGGCTGGGGAAGAATAAGCCCTGCATCACGTACGGCCTCAGAGGCATTTGTTACTTCTTCATTGAGGTATGAGCTGAGTCCCACAAACATCACCTTGTTTCTCTCCAACCCATAAGCCTCATTGTTCTTCCGTACCCTGACACAGGCAAATACCAAGAAGTTAATCATACATGAAGGAGGTGCTCAGAGCTTCCCAGGACCCTTCTTGGGTTCCATAATCCACTAATATCCCAGGCATGGGCTTATGAGATCAGAAGTTCCATCTCAGGCAGTTTCAAATTAAGACAGTATTACTGTGATATTGTATTAGAGTAATGACAGCAAAGGCTAGTCCTCCTGAGATGGCTTGGACAAGTAAACACATGAGAACCCTCCCTTTAAAAGGTAAAATGGTCACACTTTATAGCAAGTAAGTTATAATCCCATGTCTGAGTTTTCTTGAGAGAGTGGAGATTCTACCAGATGAGCAAGGAGTGTGGGCAAACTCTGCTGAATGCTGGTGGAGATCTTCTCCCACTGGGATGATGATGGTGGGTCCTGCTGAAGATCTTTATCACCTGCCTGATAGGGCAGAACCCATGGCCATAGCTGTACTGAGACTCGTGCATGTTATAATTGATTCGGTACTGTGAGGGAACTTCCATTCCCTTATAGATGGGATTCTAAGCACACATGGTTACCTGGCTTGCCTGGTTATAAGACTAATCAGTACTAAAATGGGACTGAACCAGATCTTCAGGTTTCATGGTGATGGGGTAATGCATCATGCTAGGTATTGTCCTCTGAGGAAACATGTGCAGGGTCTCTGCAAAATGACAAGATTCTATCCTTCCTTTTAAAGGGCTTATCAGTGTTAGAGGCTGCTCTGTGTCACACTTCTATCTGCGGCCAGCATCCCCTGTGCACACCCGCAGCCAGCATCCCCTGTGCACACCTGCAGACAGCATCCCCTGTGCACACCTGCAGACAGCATCCCCTGTGCACACCTGCAGACAGCATCCCCTGGGCACACCTGCACCCAGCATCCCCTGTGCACACCTACACCCAGCATCCCCTGTGCACACCCGCAGACAGCATTCCCAGTGTACATGTGGTCTGCACATCCAGGAGTCTTTGTTGTGTCTGGATTTTCTAATTGGGAAATGGCTTGCTTTGCCCCTTGAGGGAGCAGATTTGGACTAGAAACTGTCAGTCTTGCAACTGTTCTTTGTCAATGCAATGTCACATAATTAAAATAAGCTCCCACTAAGCCACCAAATAAAGTGACCTTTTGTCTCTGTCCAGGTGGAATGCAGTGACAAAGACCTCCATTCTGGGGTGTATGGTGGCTCAGTGCACGAGGCCATGACGGATCTCATTTCACTGATGGGTGAGCTTAGGACTGGAGCTCTCTGGGTCAGCACTTTGTGGGCAGGGCACTTTTTCTAAGCTATCTACGTGTATGCCTAATATGTTTCAGCATCCTTCATGAGCCTACTCAGCCATGTTTCTAATTAAGTTCCCTTCCTCTGGGCATTGTTTTATTTAAAGGGCCCTGGGTTCCATTCCTGCCTCTGCCCCTTCCTGTCCTTCCTGCGTCTATCCCATACCTCATCACCATCTACAGAACCGTTCTCCCTTCCACATCCAGTGGACATGGATTGATTCTGTTCTGCGAGGGAACTTCCCATTCCCTTCATAGATGGGAGTCCTTAGCCCAGCTAAGGACCCTCAGTCCTGCTCAGCTGTTCCTTAGAACCCCTGGATGCTGTCGTTCTTGTGGACATGGTTTTCACAGCTCGCAGAGGTCGTCTGCTGTGATCTGTTCCAACTGGCCATAACTGATCCCCCTGCTTGGTCGGATTCTGGAGAGCAAGAACCACAGCTTCTGTCTAGCATCGTACTAGCACAAGCTAAGTGGAGCCGTTGCCTCCGTGTAGTTCTGTAACCCCCTTCTCTCATCCTGCATCCCAGGATGAGGGCCCCCACAGGCGAGGTGACATTGCATCTGTAGTTAGAGACTGTTTTGTGCCACTCAGACGTTCCCTCGCCAGCTTTAAAGGACCTTGTTTCTTGTGGAATCTGCATTGTCAAGAAATGTCGGCTAGTGTGGATTTTTAGGTTCATGTCCTGGTGTACAACTGGAGGCTAACTTATGCACTCTCCCTGCTCCTCAGTCTCTCTCTGAAAAAGAGGGGTGAGTAGTAGTCCTGCTCACCTCCTTGGGGCTACTCAGCTGACTTACTAGCATAATGCACCCAGGTGCTCCTGGTGGCCATTTGCCCTGGTACCTGAGTTCTTGGAGTCAGGACATCTCAGAACACTGCTTGTGCACTGCCCCAGCTAAGCATTCCACCCTCTGCCACTTCCCTCAGGCTGTCTGATAGACAAAAAGGGGAAAATCCTCATCCCCGGCATCAACGAGGCTGTGGCTCCTGTGACGGATGAGGAGTGTAAGCTCTATGACCATATTGACTTCGATATGGAAGAGTTCGCCAAGGATGTGGGGGCTGGGACCCTTCTGCACAGCTGCAAGGTACTGTTTGCCCCCACACCAATAGGCCCCAGGGCTCCCATGACAGGCCTCAAAGACATCCAGGGTCTGAGGCGGCTCATCCTAGGAGGGAGCATGTGCTCGAGAGTCATCAAAAGCAGGGTGTGGTCAGGTTGAGGGCTGTTAGGGTTTTCAGATGTCAGGCTCAACCTTTGACCAGGTCAGAGGTTGGTTGAGATGCACAGAGGGAGCAGAGCCCTCTCTTGCCACGGGTGCTGTTTGCTTTGTTTGGGTTTATGGGCCACATTGTTCCCACAAGGCCCAGAAATTAAGCAGAGGATGAAGGCAGAAGCTGTTTGCTATTACTTAACTAGTAGGAGGAAAATTTTATCTTAATTTATTTCTTGTCTTAAGAGTGTGGATATCAGTTCATCACCTTGGTGTAGCCAACCTCGGTGCACCAGCCTCTTCTAGGCCCCAGGGACAGGGCATGAGAAACAGACCAGGCTGGACTCCGAGTTTCACCTTTCTCAGAGTCAAAGGAATAAATAACTATAAACGGTTGTGCCATCAGTCACGCTGGACCCAAGGCTGAAGGACCTGGCTAAAAGGAGGTGTTGGGCCTGACTAGAGTGCTCTGGAAGTTGACAAGGGCTGACAGAGGAACAGAGATATCTTAGCCTGTTGGAGACTGAGGCTCACAGCATACCCCACCAGTGTCATTCACCATTACCTCCTGAGGCCAGTACGGCTGCACAGCCCTCCTTTGGAGTAATGTGACAGTAATTCCAGCACATTAGATGGGCTCTGACCAGCCCTACTGGGCAGGGGTCCCCGTGTCCTCATTCACACCTCCTGTGTAGATATCCCGTCTCCTCGGTGAGCAGATCTGATCTGTTATGCTTCTACAGAAAGACATCCTGATGCACAGATGGCGGTACCCATCCCTCTCCCTCCACGGAATTGAAGGAGCCTTCTCCGGTTCGGGGGCCAAGACTGTGATTCCCAGGAAAGTGGTTGGCAAGTTCTCCATCAGGCTCGTGCCAGACATGATACCGGAAGTTGTTAGCGAGCAGGTATGTAGAGACACAGGGCATGAGTGGGGGCAAAAGTTGTGGGGTACACACGGCAGCTGAGAGCTGCTGTGATGTTAAAACAGTAAGAACTTTCTCCTGGGCAGAAGCATCCACTTCCTGACTCCTGCCCCACAATATTTCCTGTGATAAGCAGTATGGAAGCTTGGCAAAGACAAAGGCCATATGAGCAAACATTACACACACTACTGAGGCATGTGAAAATATGACCTCTGACCTCACCCCAAAGATGTAAAGCCCCAGAGAGGCACCTCTCTAGGAGGTGAGGAATGGAAAGGAGGATCTGGGCACCTGCAGGTCAGCGACGCTCATGGAACACATGCCTCGTTGATTAGAGAGACTTCATAAAGAGATGGAATCAGAGGTTTCTGGGAAGAGGATGCTGGGGCCTCTCTCCAGTGGAAGACAGGCTTTTCTCTTGAGGCAGCATCCCTAGAGCAACCCCTCACCCCTTGGTTCTATTTGTTTGTTTGTTTGGTTTGCTTTGGCTTTGTGGGATTTTTTTAGATTTGTTTGTTATGTATATGAATGTTTTGCATATATAGAGGTCTATATACCACATGTGTGCCTCGTGCTCACGAAAGCCAGAAGAGAACACCGGATCCCCTGGAACTAGAATTAGATGTGGTTGTGAGCCACAATGTGGGTGCTAGGAACCGAAGTACTCTTAAAGTTGTGCATCTCTCCAACCATCCCCCACCTTGGTTTTATGTATCTCAGACTGACCCAGAACTTCCTGAGTGCTGGAATGGCAGGTGTGCATCACTATCTATCGTGTGTGTGTGTGTGTGTGTGTGTGTGTGTGTGTGTGTGTGTGCATATATATATGTGTGTGTGTGTGTGTGTAGGATTAGTGCTTTTTCTCTCATTGCTATAACAAATATACCTGAAGAATACAAAAATATAAATATAACATATACCTGAAGAAAACAACTAAAGGAACAAAGGAGGGTTTATTTGGCTCACAGTTTAAGGGTATAGGCCATCGGGACATGTGCATGAGGCAGCTGGTCACATGTTCTCAGTCAGGGAGAGAAGAGAGATGAATCCTGATGCTCAGCATGCTTTCTCCTCTGCTCCTTTTATTCAGCCTAAGACTCTGCCTTTAGAATGACGCTGCCCATCCTGGGGGTTCTTCACCCAGAAATGTGTTTCCTATGTAATTCTAAATCTAGTCGGCTTGCTGGGGAGAATCAACCATCCCAAGTGTCAACATAGGCATTTTAGGACACAGGTACCCTGTCTGTTGAATGAATCAGGTCAGACTGCCTGGTCTTTGCTCGGTTTTTACATGCTGTCATAATTTGGTATGCCTGTGTCAAGGGTGAAATTAACACATTGTTTTCAGCTCACACAAATCTCTTGCTGCAGTGGTTATGCACATCAGTGTCCGGCAGCAGAAGATGAAGCTCACCACAGATCCTTTCTAGACTTGTCCATGCTGTGTAGACCCATTGTGCCCAACTCGTTGTCAGGACCACTACACACCCTGCAGATCTTCTCATTGGGTCAAATGCCGGGTATAAAGTACCATGTGTCTCTTCTGCTTATGCTCTAGGTTTCGAGCTACCTGTCAAAAAAATTTGCTGAACTGCACAGCCCCAACAAGTTCAAGGTGTACATGGGCCATGGTGGAAAGCCTTGGGTGTCTGACTTCAACCATCCCCATTACCAGGCTGGGAGAAGAGCCCTGAAAACAGGTTGGCAGCCCTCTGGAGGTGGATGCCAGGGCCCTGGGGGTGTCTGAGGAGACTGTTGTAGCACGTGGTACACATGTACCCATGATGGGGTCGATCGTGTTGTGAGCGAGGCAGAAGGGTGGGGTGAGATCAGGGCCTCAGTCTACAAGAGTAGACTCCCGAGCCCAGGCTCTGGACCAAAGGTTGGTAAGTGGTGGCTCTCTGGCATCCGGGGCCCGAAGTCCGTCATTTCTCTTTATTTTTCTTTTCCCAGTGTTCGGTGTGGAACCTGACTTGACCAGGGAAGGTGGCAGTATTCCTGTGACCCTGACCTTTCAGGAGGCCACAGGCAAGAATGTCATGCTGTTACCAGTGGGGTCAGCAGATGATGGTGCCCACTCCCAGAATGAAAAGCTCAACAGGTAAGACTGGGGCCTGAGGTGGGGGTGCATCCTTCAGCAGGTGGTGGGTCTGTGGTCACTCCTCTTTTGTCCCGTAGAGGTTTGGTAGTGAGAACTGATGAGAGGCAGCATAAGGCCTTGGCAGTGGCAGTGTGAAAACAGGGTTCGTCTAGCATTCTTTGTTCATCACACTCTTCGTGTAGCACCCATAAAATACCACTTTGTTTTGAAAAGTTACATCACTGACTGCTCAAGCCCCCTTTGCCTCTGACAGAAAACTCGGGGTTTTCTCCAGCCTGCAGGATGGAGAGAGCCTTCCAGCAGCAGGGAGGAGGGCCCCAGGCAAGCAGGCTGCAGGCAGTGTGGGAAGCTACAGCCCTGTAGCTGAGAGGAAAACAGGAAGCAGAGACCCAGCAGTCGCAGCAGCAGAAACCTGGTTACTGGGCTGTGGGTCAAAGAGCTGATTTTCAGAAACAATAGCTGTTCACAGCCAGGGCACTGGATGAGACAACCAATCAGGTGTTTTAATCTGGCAAAGTAACACAGTTTCACAGAGTTAAACAAATGCAACATAAAAGAATGCAACACATCTTTGCATCATTAAACAAATCTTCCACAGCATAAAAGAATGCAACACATCTTTAATATTCCACAACAAGGACTAGTTATTGTAGTGAGAAATGGCGGGAGGAGGTCACGTAGAACTTGTAGTTAAGAACCACCAGGCTGAATTTTAAAGCCAGACCACACTTGAAGGCGGAGTAGGGGTGCTCCCTAACGACAAAGCAGGAGGAGGAATCGCCGCCCACCTGGCTCCCGACTCCTCGTTGATGATAACCGGTCGTTGTTTTGTTTGTTTGCTCTGTCAGGCACAACTACATAGAAGGGACCAAGGTGCTGGCAGCATACCTGTACGAGGTATCTCAGCTGAGGGACTGAGGAGTCTCGCTTCCCACGGAGGCCTGCCCAGAATAATCTGCCCTCTGCCCTCTCTTCCTTCCAGCTTTCTTGGGAAAGTGGAAGTTTCTTTTCCCTATCTCTCTCAGGTCACAGGCAGACTTACAAGAACGGAGACGGTGCCTCCAGCTGTCACCAGGGCAGAGGCAGCTGTGTCCGAGAGTTGGCAATGTTTAGTCCTAAGGCTTACTGGGGGTGACTGACTGGCCCAGACTGGGAGGAAGGAGTTCTCAGAGGTGGTTGGTGGGACTTCACCTCCAGAAAGTAGCCAGAGTCCAAAAGCTCCAAGTCTGTGAGAGGTACTGTCCATCACGGACTGGAATGAACAGGATGGGTTCTCTGTTTTCTGTCTCAGGTGAGGCTCAGGGAATATTCAGGAGCTTGTGCTGCGACAGTGCCATGGTGACCCCTCACTGTGCTCTGCACCCCTTCTTAAGACCCTAGCTGACCATCACTGGTGCCCCCCCCTCCCCGTTGCAGCCCCTCAGAATCTGTCCAAACAGTCCTAGTGGAAGCGTCAGTCCAGAGCCAGCTACCCTGCTAATAAAGGTGACGATGAGCCCCCGGAGGAACTGCTGTGGTCTCACTTTCTTGGGGAATACGCATGCAGGTGTTCATTGGTGCACGACCTGCGTGGTGGAGCACACGTGTGTGTCAGGTAGTGTCGGGTACCTGTCACCTCATGATAAAAAGTAGTGGCCTGAGCTCATAACGTAAGACTTGTGTCCACCCTTCTGCCTCCACATCAAATTCTTGCAGTCCCAGGGCTGGGTAAACAAAGATGCAAGATGAGTGGTGGAGGATCATGGCAGAGATCTAGGAGCCATCCTGAGAGCACACAACTGCCCAAGACTAGCTGGAAAAGGAATATTGTGATAGTAGAGGACCAGGAAGCTGAGACAGAGGAATTGCCATGAGTTCAACACTACCCTGGGGTATAGTGTAAAAACCCTGTCTCAAAATAGTAAGCAAACAAAAAACAAAATGGCTTCAGAGTGATGGCCTACAGAAGAAATGACTACCCACCCAGCTCTACTAATTCATGTAAATGAAAACGTGGTGAGTGGGGCAAGGATTCTTGTGAAGAATTCCCACTCAGTACTGCAGGAGAAAAGGGGGACCTATTGTATCACCACAACTGCCACAGGTGAGCTCACAAGTGTACTAAAATGCTTAAACTTGGGGGATTTGCATAGTCTGAAACTATCTCCCTAGGTTCCTTGGTCCCCAGGGAAAACCCAGTGACTTTACAGTGGAGAAACCCCAACAGATCCGTGGACCAGGTGACCAAGTGAGCATCCTGCAGGATGCCCATCAGTGTCACATACCTGGACCAGGTGATGCAGTGATGCCCATCAGTGTCACATACCTGGACCAGGTGATGCAGTGATGCCCATCTGTGTCGCATACCTGGACCAGGTGATGCAGTGATGCCCATCTGTGTCATATACC
>CABHPQ010002184.1:11161-31998 GCA_902168405.1 Peromyscus aztecus
CATACCTGGACCAGGTGATGCAGTGATGCCCATCTGTGTCATATACCTGGACCAGGTGACCAAGTGAGCATCCTGCAGGATGCCCATCAGTGTCACATACCTGGACCAGGTGACCAAGTGAGTATCTTGCAATGATGCCTACCAGCAACCCATATCCTTGGAGGGGTTTCCTAAGGAGAGCTTGTCAGCTCTAGGAACTTCAGACTCAGTGAGAAAATACCAGACACTCTGAAACTACAGAATAATCTGAATAAAATTTAGAGCCTCTCATGCCCTACTTTGAATAGAATAGTGATTTTGGAAATTATGACATCATCTCTGAGGTTTAGTCCCCTGCATTCCCCTTGCCCTCCTACCCTGGAGTCACAGCCAGGATATCATGTCTGTGTCTGATGTCTCCTCGCTGCTTGGGGTTGAGATACTGGAGCAAGAGTATATGAGCCTATATGAGCCAAGTCAAGTCCCATGAGACCTTTCTATATGAACCTGAATGTGTCCTCAGAATAATTTGAGTGGGAGGTAAGGTGGAGGATCCTTATTAAAAACATAGATTCTTTGGCCAAACAATATGGAAAGATGATCAGCATCTCTTGCCACCAGAAGAATGTGAGTCTGACCACATGGGGCATTATCTCATATATCTCATGTACTCAGCCATAAGAGGCTGTGGAGACATGAACTCTCACTATGAACTATGGGATGCAGCATGTGCAGCTGCTTAGAAAACAGCCCAGCAGTGGCTCAAATGGTAGACTACACGACCCTGCAATCCCACCCCAGCCCTACATATATAAGAAAAATGAAATCACGTCCCCAACAAAAACTTTTACACAGATGTTTGTACACTCATCATTTACACTAGTCAAGAGATGAGACAACCTACATGCCAGTCCACCAACAACTGAGAAATAAAATGTGCTCTATCCACATAACAGAATAGTGCTTGGCTGTCAAAGAGGTGAAGTGCTGATCTGTGCTACAACGTGGCTTGGAAATTTTATGTTCAAAGAACTCAGAGGGCTGACTTCAGGGAAAAAATTGAATATTAACCACTTGAAAACATTATAATGATGTTTTTAAGAATATGTAACCGTCCAGAATTACCATGAAAAATTAATGCCAAACATGTTTTGGACTGGGCCAGCGTGCACCTAAAAATGTTTGCTAGCTGAGTATGTTACATGGGGGCTTGTGGCAACTACCTGCCCAGCCAACAGGTGGCTCAGCATGGACACTCTAAGCTGGTGGCTGGCCTCATGGGTCCTACTCACCATTGTCCCTAGCTTGGAGTCCACTGGGCCAGAGTTCCAAAGTTTTCTGCACAGCCCTGACTCCAAGGAACATGGAAAAGGAAGTCCTTCAGGACCCTGGGTGGGTCTCATTAAACATCCCTCTGTGCCTGGGCCTGCCCTGGCCCACCATGATCCCTGGAATGAAGGGTCCTGTGAATCAGTAGATCTATTAACATCTGGAAAACAAAGATGCCTCATTCAACTCTCCCACTGAGAGACAGTGTGTCCCAGTTGCACAGATTTGGAATGAGGTTGTGGCCCAAGTCATTTGATGCTACCAGAGGCCAATTGATCCTGGGCACATCCCTGGAGGGCTAGGGACAAGGTCACAGCACCTGAGGACTGCATGCAGAGACAAGCTAAAGGCCACACCACCTTCACTGCAGGAGACAGACTCCAGCTGTGCTGCTGAGGGCTGTGCAGCTGGAGTGCTAGAGGATGTGCACTGGTACCTTAATAACTGGAGTAACAAAGGGCCTTACCGGGTCATTTGAACAACAGAGGTGTGCTTTCCCTAACCTGCTGGAGACCAACGTGTGGGCAGGGTTTCCGGGGCTCTGAGGAAGAATCTGCTCCAGGCACCTCCTCAGCTGCTGCTGCCACCTTCTCCTTATTCTGCCCTTCCTCTTCTTACTTTTGTGTGTCTGCTTCCTTCTCTTTTCCTTCCTCCTCCTCCTCTCCCTCCTCCTTCACCTCCTCCTCTTCCTCCTTCACCTTTTCGTCCTCCTCTTCCTCCTTCACCTCCTCCTCTTCCTCCTCCTCCTTTCTCCCTCTCTTTCCTCCCGTGCCTGTTCAGAGTTTCTCTGTTTCTGCTTCTTCGGCTCACCTTCTTCCTCTACTTCTTCCTTTTCCTCTTTTTTTGTCACTTCTTCCTCCTTCACCTTTTTCTTTTCATCTTCTTTCTCTTTTTCTCTTGAAATAAGGTCTTTCCCAGGCTGTGTACCAGGATTCTAGGCATACGCTCAAACTCCTGGCTGCCACTCAAGTCTGATGGATGACGGCTGTCCTTGGTCCTCCTTGGATTGTATAACATTGCCCTAGTTTGTCTTTACCTTCACATGGCTCTGGACTTAAAGGTAGAATAAACGGGTTATGGAATTTGCCCTTGGGATTAAGGAAAGCTGCTGAGGCCAGGCATGTGTCAGCGGTGTCCCTGAATAGAGACCTAGAGAGACCATTGTATGAAGCTGTGAAGTTAAAGCCTGGATTGTCTTAGAAAACCCAAGATGTTAGAGATGGGATATCTTCCAAGGAGAGCTAATAACAGGGAGTGAAACCAGCCCAAGAGAAAGAAGTGTGTTGCAGTCAACAAAGCTGAGCAGAGTTGGAGAGTTGGAGAGCATTTTGACATCAGGCATGGAGATGCAGTATTTGGAGCTTCCCCAGCTGTTTTTCGGTCTTGCTTTGGTCCAGTATTTCCTTGCTTTGCTCTCATCTCTTAATTTTGGAATGGTAACATATATCCTGTACCTTTATATGTTGGAAGTTTGAACTTTGGACTTTAAAACATTGTTGAGACTGTGATAGACCATGGGGACTTTTGAAGTTGGACTAAATGAATTTTGCATTATGATATTGTTACAAGCTTGTAGGGGCTACGGAGTGACTGAGGTAGCTTGAATGTAATTGGCCCCCATGATCTCATAGGGAGTAGCACTATTAGACCATGTGGCTTTGGTAGAGTGGGTATGGCCTTGTTGGAGGAAGTGTGTCACTGTGGGGTGGGCTTTGAGGTTTCCTATGCTCAGGATACCACCCAGTGTTTCACTTGACTTCCTGTTGTCTGGAAGATGTAGGAATCTCAGCTACTCTGGCAGCACCATGGCTGCCTGCATACCGCCATGTTCCCCACTATGATGATAATGGCCTGGACCTCTGAAACTGTAAGCCACCCTATGGTGACATTTTATTTGTACTGAAATGTGATTTTATTTGTATGTTAATAAAGTTGCCTGGGCGTTAGAGCTAATAGCAAGCCATAGCAGAAGCCGGGCGGTTGTGGCGCACACCTTTAATCCTGATCACATGACAGGCAGATCTCTGTGTGTTCAAGGATACAGCCAGCATGGAGACACACGCCTTTAATCTCAATACCAACCCTAGAGACCTGGAGGTCTGTATAGACAGGCAGTGACGAGGAGGTCATGTGGTTGGGTTTACAGCTAATGAGAAGGCAGAACAGAAAGTCAATAAAAAGACAGACACACAGGAAGTAGGTCTCTTCTGAGGGGAAGGAAGACAGCGGCAGCGAAGGATAAGAAAGGGTTTTTAGTCTCAGCTCTCAGCTACTGCTCTGACCTCTTGGGCTTTTAACTCTGCATTTGGCTCTGTGTTTCTTATTTAATAAGACCGTTACACCTACCCAACCCACCCCATGCTTTGCTTTATAAGAGTAGCCATGGTTATGGTGTCCCTTCACAGCAATAGAAAACCCGAGACAACCACTTACCCAGGGGTGACACTGTAATGCCCATGTGTGAGTCCCCCCCCCTCCAATAAGACCGCCAAGGAGTCATTTCTGATGTAAGAACAAAAGGTTTCATTTATCCCAGCCTAGGCAGGGACCTTCCCAACACCACTTAATAGTAGGTGAGAAGAGGGAAGGCCCCGAGCACTCACTTTAAGGGGTTTATATAGGAAAGGTTCACATGCAGAATGTTTCATATCTCAGGGGCTAGGGATGAGGTGAGCATAAGGCTGCTAATTGCTAACTGGGCTCAGGGTATCTATAGAGACATGAATTTTTATTCCCTGTGTCCTGTTTTTACTAACAGGGCTCAGGGTATCTATAGAGACATGAATTTTTATTCCCTGTGTCCTGTTTTTGTTGACCCATTCAGGTTCACTGTCGTATTCCTTCCGAGTTCAACTTCCGCTTAACCGAGCCCATTACTCTTGACACCTTGTTTTGCCACGTCTAGGATATACGGATTTATTGTCCCAGCCTTATCTTTCCCACGGGTTCCACTTTTGGTCAATTCAAAAAAAAAAAAAAAAAAACCCGCTGGTCAGCAAATACCTTTGGAGGAAGAAGAGGGAAGGGGAAGGAACGTCTTTTAAGATGGCCAGTAAAGAGCTGGGCGGTGGTGGCACACGCCTTTAATCCCAGCACTCGGAGGCAGAGGCAGTTGGAGCTCTGTAAGTTCAAGGCCAGCCTGGTCTACAGAGTGAGTTCCAGGACAGCCACCAAAACTACACAGAGAAACCCTGTCTCGAAAAACCAAAAAAAAAAAGATGGCTACTAATTTCTCCCTTTCAACACCACCTGCAATGGGCTGGTCTCTCTCACATCAATCATTAGGAAAATGCCCCACAGACTTGCCCATAGGCTAATATGGTGGGGGCATCTTCTCAGTTGAGGTTCCTTCTTCTCTCTATATGGTTCTAGCTTGTGTCAAGTTGATAAGAGCCAACTAGGACACTTTATTTAATTGTTTATTTAGACAGGCTTTCACTGTATTACCCTGGCAGGTTTCAAACTCACAAATCCACCTGCCTCTGCCTCCTGAGTGCTGAGATTAAAGGTGTGCCACCATACCTGGCTACGTGTGTGTGTGTGTGTGTGTGTGTGTGTGTGTGTGTGTGTGCACATTTGTGGGTGGGTGTCTACAGGGGCCAGAAGAGGGCGTCGGATCCCCTGGAGCTGGGGTTACAGGCAATTGTGAGCTGCTTGATGTGGGTACTGGGACCTGAACTCTGGATGAGCAGCAAGGGCTTGTCACTGCTGAACCTCTCTCCTGCCCCGTGCTCACAGACCTGTTTTCTCATTCAGGCAGGGGTGGCTGAGTGACTGCTCTCTGGAGAAGGAAATGCAGACTAATCCTGTCTTGTGTCTGATGGAAGCACCACCTGCCCTCCCTACAGGCTGCTCCAGCAGGAGGTGGTGCAGAGACCAAGGCCCATGGGAAGCAGCTGACGGTGGAAGGGAAGAGCCGAAGGGTCCTGGCCCCCCACGACAGAGCAGCCACCGCGCTAGCCCTGGAGCACCACCTTTCACACACGGCTCAAAGCCTTCCTGGCTGAGGCTGCCGCAGTCTGTCCTGCACCATCACTAATTCATGCACAGCCATCGGAAGCATGGGCATTTCCCGCATCACTAGTTCTGACCCAGATTCCAGAAAGGGACAAGGACAGAAACAACTTGACTCCACATTCCTTCAGGACGGGAGTCTCTCTTTGAGGTCAGCAATGTGGTGCCAAAGAGTTCTCTCCTTTTCCAAACTGGACGAGGTAGTTGTGCATTCCTAGAGGCCAGTTTCCTGCTGTGGAGAAACAATGGAGACCAGCTGTAAATATTCACAAGTGCAGAACGTCTCCACCCACAGCACAATTTCCCCAGGAAACATTGTTGCTGAACGCTGGAGGTTTCACTAGACACAAGAGTCCAACTGCACAGACCCCGAGAGACAACAGTTCAACAGTTTGACACAGGCACGTAAAATGATATCAGTTTTCTTGGGGCACACATTTCTGAAAGGACTAACGAGTCAGGGATGGGGGTGGTGAGGACACATTCAAGTTGATATAGAAAGGTCTCGTGGGACTTGACTTGACTTGCCTCATATAGGATGTGTCTCTTGCTCCAGTATCTCAACCCTAAGCAGAATTCTTATTCCATGATCAGACTGCTTCTGAGGAAGCAATTCTGCTGTCAATCTGCACAAGAGGAGATCTGTCTTTCACCCTTGCAGCTCCTTAAGAACTAGAAAGGGAAAGATGGCATCAGAAGACTGGATATTAGAATCCGCTACCACTGAACAATAATGCAGGGTGTTCCCCTCTCAGGAAAGGGTTTTCCCGTCTATCAGGGATGAAGGACTGTCCTTCAGTGTTTGTGTCCACTAATGTCTATTCTTTGTATTAACAGATTTCCAGCTTGCCAAGACTGATGAAGGCTTTCTCCCCTATGCCTCAATTTCTAGGCAGCCAAGCCTTGATATTGCAGATAATCCATATACTGATAAAGGAACTGTTTATTTAGAAATTATGTTGGGGAGAACAACTCACTGAACAGAATAGGCAAACTCAGTCTGCACCATCCAAGCCCATGAGGGAGAGAGGCACCCAGGTGTACATGCCCCTCAGCTTAAGCTAGCCCTGAGGTCATGCCCTAGGGGCTGGTACTTCAACGTCATAGGTGGAACAGGTGCCCACTACACCTTGACTTGTGGATTTCCTCCCCTCCACTTTCTCCCTGCACGCCAGCTCACAACTGCCATGTAAGAAGGCAGGAATGTCAGTCAGGCTCACTTTTGGCTCTCAGATATTTTGGCTCTCAGCACTTGCAGAAAATGCAGCTCTGTCAGGGAGGTGGCCACCTCTTCCCTTGTGAGCCTTATAGACAAGGATCTTCTCCACCTGCAGGAGTTCCCATAAAGTAGGCTGGCAGCCGTCACTTGCTCCTGGGATCAAAAGTATGGCAGACACAGGCTCAACATGGTCCATGGCATCACCTGCTTGCCAAAGTTCAGGTAGCCCCTAGCCTTTCGCTCTTTTTTTAACAAAAAAAAGTTTGGAACATACCCAAAAGTAGACATGACTGCATGTCTCCTCTGCCAGTCAGCAGGTTCCAACAAATGTGAACTCTTGGATGCTCTTATTTCAGTGAAAGCCCCTTCAGTTCCCTTTCCAGTTCTAGGGTAATTCTAAAGTAGGTCCTAGACATGGCTGTATTCATCTGTAGGCCATTCCACACACAGCATAAAAAACACGTACACATCAATGACACCATCACACACGACAAAAATTGCAAGCATTCCTTCATCTCCACAAATGCACAGCCTACCCACAGCCTGTGACCAGACATATCCCTTCAGAAGATCTTTTTGCAAGTTGTTAAGAGTCCACAGAAGGTCAACATATTTACTCTGTGTATCTCTTATATCTTTGCTTTTCTAGGGTGTTCTCTCTCATTTGAAGGTAAAGTGTACTTAATAATTAAAGAAGCCAGGTCATTTTCTAAAAATTCATACATTTTGGGCTGGCAAGATGGATCACCAAATAAAAGTACTTGCTGTCCAAGCCTAAAAATATGAGTTCGGTCCCTGAAACCACATAAAGGTGGAAGACAGAACCAGCTCCACAAAGTTGCCCTCTGACCACCACACAGGCACATGGAGGCATGCATACCCCCACCACACACACACACACACACACACACACACACACACACACACACACACACAAAAAAAAATAACAAGCCAAGTTTTTAAACCTATAAGTGATCATCAGGTAACTCATAATGATTTTAAGTTTCTGCTCTGCTTGGCAATTATGACAAGTTTAATCATTCTCTTCTTCCGAACAAGCAAAGAATAAATAGTAAAGAGCCAAGTGTCAGTAAATGATTGAGCCTGTCCCCCCCCCCACTCTCACCTGAGTTCTGAAACTTACAAAATGTCACCTTTGTCGTCATAGGAGCTATGTTTTGGATTATCAGTGGCATGTTGTAAAAAACACAAGCTGTTTTCTCTCTGTGCGTCTTATGTCACTGTATAACCCAGACTGGCCTGGAACTCACAGCGACAGCACTCTTCCTGCGCCAGCCTTTTCCGTTCTGGGATGACAATGTGAGTCCCTCTACCTCTCTTAACCCTTTAATGACTCGGTTTACTAATCTGTGAGATGGGGCAGCTTCCGAGTCTGCCTCACATGACTGTCGGAGTTCTTTAGAACAATCACAGCTGTTAATCTCAGCTCAATGCCCTTCCCATCCTACATATTGTAAAATGAACAAAAATCCTGGTTGTAAAATATTGGGACTTCTCTTAGTGAACAAATCGAGGGTAGTGTGAAATCCTCCATTCTCTCCAGGGTTCTAAGTTATGGAGGAATCCTGGCAGCACTCAGTTTTTAATGAAGAGAGGTCAATTGTCCTGCACAAGAGGTTCAGCATAGTAAATGGTTAAACAGTGTCCCTGGAGTCCTCCCAGAGGCCCTGGGAGAGCCACAGGGGTCATTCAAACACAGTAGATGGTTAAACCCTGTCCCCAGAACACTCCCTGTGGCATCTTGGAAGAACCATGGGGGTCCTTGAGTTCCAAAGATTCACCTTTCTGTCAATCATATCAGCAACTTTCTAGGTCCAAAAGCAGTGGAGCATGTGCAGCTAGGTGCTTGTGTGTGGAGAGGGGTCTCCTCCCCGCCACCCCACCCCTACTGTGTAAGAGGGAGACATTGCCAGAGCATCATTCAGTGACAGACGCTCCAAGCCTGCTTAGGAAAGGTGTTCGATCAGCTGTCTTCTGGGAGCATGTGTAAGCTCTGGCTGGTTGCACCTCTGAGCAGTTACCACTTGCTGCCCACCAGAGTCTGCCTGGGATACCTGCTCTGAAGGCACCAGGATTTGGCCAGTTTCTGAAGATTTCCCCCATGCCTTCCAGGCCCATACCCAGTTCTCTCATAGAGCAACATGTGAACAGGAATCTATCAGCAACTGAGGCTTTTCTGGTGCTTGGATCTGGGCTCCTAGAGAAGCGGTCTGAAGAAAGAGGTATCCACAGAGGAGTCTGTCCTCTGTCCTCCCGGCACCTGTCTCCATTTCTCTCAGCCCTAGAGCAGGCATGCGTGGTTTATCTGCCGGGGGCTAGTCAAGCTACGATCTGTTTAGTCTTACTGTTTCAGGACAGACAGGGGAAGGTTGTAGCCAAGGACTTGAACTTAAAAACTTCCCTCTCCTGAGTCAGCCCTCCACACACTGAAGTAAGTAGGAGGCGAGGGACTTCTGTCCCCAAAGCACAATGCCCCAGTGTCCAGTGACTCAATCACCCTTTCAAGAAGTTACAGTCCTCCCTTTACAGAAGGATGTTGGTGAACAGAGGGACTTTGATGGCACACATGTGGCTCAGAAAAAAGACACCCAGCTTCTGGCAGCCGACAGCACGTCAAGTCAGAGACTATCCCTGCAGAACCCCAAAGAACGGGATCCAGCAGACACTGAGGGCAGAGATTCAGTATGTGGGAGAGGAGGGTATTGGGAAGAAACAGATTACACAGAGTTCCCCAAGACCCCAGGCCACAGGGAGACACCAACCTGGCCAAGAGCAACCTCTATGTCCCAGGTTCCCTGAGTCCAGAGTCTCAGTGTCTGTTTCACCTTCAGATAAAGAAGAATAAGGCAGAAGAGAGTGGTTACTAGATACTGATTGATTGATTGATTGATTATTTAGTGACTTTCTCAATGCGCTGCCTATACTGCTTATTTGCCAAGTATTACTTCACTTGCTACCTGGAACTTTCTGTTCCAGGTAGAGATGTAGCGGAAACAACAGATCATTGACCTTAACAGTTTGCTGACTGCCACGTACGCTTCTGTGAAATCTCGCCTGCTGCCCCCACCTTGTGGTTCTAGGGCATAAAATGGGAAGCCAAACTGGACCCTACATCAAGGCCTTTCAGGAGTTAACCTGGCTTCGGTCCACCAGCAACATCTCCTCTCTTCCACTCTCCTCAGTGTCAGAGCACCTGGAGCAGCTCTTACCTAGCTCTGCACTAGGCCCAGACCCCACACAGGAGTACTGCCCAGATCTACCACCTAGTTCTGGCCCTGATGACCAGGTGGTAGGTTTTGGATCTTGAACTCCTGGTATCAGGGACATAGGTACGAGCAATTCCCAGTCTCAAGGCTGAAGACATCGAGGTCAAAAACATGCCTCTTAAGGTAAGCAACCAAGTGTCCCAGCTTTTGAGTCCTTCTTCTCTTCAGCCTAACCTCGTTGCACTTGGGAAAGTCCTCAATGCGTGATAGATAGCACTCTACATGGAGCTTGTATGGGGAGACCGGGTTGAGCCTAGTGCAAAGCCAGGTTCTAGAGAGATTACCTTCTAGAAAGTTAAATTGTAGGCTCTGATCAAGATACCATCCACTCTTCAAACCTCACTTCAAAACATAGCTACAACATGCAACTTAACGTTTTAATCCAAAACACACTCATGTTCCTGCCAAACAGCAGAGCTTCAGTTTGGCTGGGCTGGGTCTGAAGAAGCCACAGCATGAAGGAGAGAAGCTCTGCCTCTCTGTTCTGAAACAGTAAGACCAAACAGACCACAGCTTGTCTAGCCTCTGGCTACACATGCCTTCTCTAGGGCATAGAGTTCCATTGCATGTAGCACCCCGTCAGCTCCAGCCCCCTCGGTTACACTGTTTGGGACTCTGAGCCACCAACGTGAACCCTAGACCTGAACTGGGCACCTTAAACCAGGAGGAGGCTACCACAGCACTTCTAGACACAATAGTTACAGAAAAGTAGAATAAAATATCTGCCACTGAATCAGAGCCCACAAGATGAAATTCTGATGTGTATAAAGATGGGACGAAAAAAAAAGTGACCTGGTCCTCCCAATATAATATTAGAGGCCTGGCTGATGCCCTATCACAGAAGGCAGACTGTCAAAATAAGCACATAGTGCACTTATTCAAGTATACAGAGCCAGCCAAACGTGAAACCCGAAGAAAGGGCCAGTAGATGACACCTACGTGTTTGTGTGTGTGTGTGTGTGTGTGTGTGTGTGTGTATGTGTGTGTGTGTGTGTGTGTGTGTGTGACAAGGGAGGGCTGGAAGAGGTATTGTAAGGCAGTAGACACTGTTTAGAAGAAAGGGAAGATCTGGGAAGCACACACAATGACCTGGGTCGAAGTTTCCCTGGGTCCTGGGCCTGCTGTTGTTTTTCTCCCATGTCCTTACCCTTGGTTAGGAGACTGAAGACAGTTGCTTGTTCTTTGGTAGACGGGGAAGTCCACCAAAAGCCCCTGTGTGCATTTTTAAGGAAGGAGGATCAGAAGAATCTCCAGACTGGAAAGGCAGGGGGATAGCCATAGAGACCAGGGTCTGAGTTGTTCTCCAGCTCAACCCATCCAAGTGCCACCCTCAGGGTCTGTTGTCTGAGCCACAGTAGGAGAGACAAACAATAAGAAAGTGTTGCAGAAGACGATAGGAGGAGCTGCTGGGCTGTGTGCCAGGTCCGTGCACATTGGAACATGTGTCGAGGGGCGCAAATAAGCATGTCTGAAATCTTTAAGGAAAAATGAAAGAATGGTACCCACCTGCAGGAATCAAAACTCAACAATACTTTATCAAGAACAATGAATCAATTCCAAACGAGCGGGTTGCACACCTATAATCTTAGCACTCAGGAGGCTTAGCCAGGAGGAATTCAAAGCCAGCCTGAGTTACATGGTGAGCTCGAGGTCACTTTAGACTACCTAGTGAGCCTCTGTCTCAAACCACCCAAACAAATAAACAAAATACAGATATGGAAAACAGCTAGAACAGGATTTAAACAGGAAAACCAGTACGAGAAGTAGCTCCATGGGTGGTGGTGTTGGAAAAAATTACTCCAAGTGTCACACAGACATGAACAAAATAAAAATAACTCAGGCAATATTTACTTTGGCAACAGTCCAAACTGGGTGAGCAAGCAATCAGGGTGAGAAGTTCACTTAGTTTTCTATTTCACCACATTGGTGCATGTAACACGAATCTTAAATGGTCTTATTAATAAAAAGAAAAAAAACTCAGTGCCAGCTTTTGGGGTAAATTCTGAAAGATCAGAGAGACAGAACAAGCCACAGCTAACCTCACCTTGCCAACTTCTCAGTCGATCCTCTTCCCTCAAACTGGAAGCCTCTGAGTCCTCATCCAAATGGATCTCCGCTGAACTGCTGCTAAAAGCCTAAAAGCCTCTAGTTCCTGGTCCTCATGCCTTATATACCTTTCTGCTTCCTGCCATCACTTCCTGGGATTAAAGGCGTGTGTCACCATGCCTGGCTGTTTCTAGTGTGGCCTTGAACTCACAGAGATCCAGATGGATCTCTGCCTTAGGAATGTAAGGATTAAAGGTGTGTGCTACCACTGCCTAACCTCTAAGTTTAATATAGTGGTTGTTCTGTTCTCTGACCCCCAGGTAAGTTCATTGGGGTGCACAGTGTATCAACATCCTAACCTGTAACAGAGAGTCAGATTCCAGAACTGGGGAGGTTTGTAGAATACTGGCCCTTGGCAAACTAGCATTCTTTGATAGAAAAGACTGTTTCTCACAGTCCCTTCCTCTTGATGGTACATTTTCATTCTTGTCTTCACATCCAGGCAGCATATGCTGTTTTCACGTTCTGAAGTCTCCAGTAAATATAAGTTATTGTGACTGAGGATGTTTGGTGAGCTGAGAGCAGTTCCAATGAGCTTCTGGATGGGGCCCCTAACACGAGGAGCCACACAACATCCAAACAGGATCACAATCCCACAATAACAAGGCCTGTTGGAATTGAAGTCACCACTCCTCTCCATTTTCCAAACAATGGTCCATAAGGCTAGCCAAGGAGTCATCTATTCCCAAATTCTCAGCTAATTTGTTGACTGAAGCAGGCTAACCCTGAAGGGCCTTAGAGGTTGTTCCACTGCGAACTGTATTGTTAGGTCTAAAAGCAATGTTACCCAAACTCTGCATTTCTCTGCCAGGATCATTATCTAGACGTAATATATTTTTCTAAGCCATCTTGCTGAGTCTCACAGTACAGCTATTCCCTTGTGCAGCTGGCAAACCATTGTTGATTGTAGTAAAGACAGTTTATCCAAACTACATTTCTATTGATAGTGGACCACTAGAACAATACCAACTCAAATCCAGCAGCTCCCTGGTTCAGAGCCTTGAGCTAACTAAGGATATCCCTAGGCACCTATCTGGCATCTGTGTAGATATGGGGATTGAATGGTGCCTCCCCAAATCAAGAATGCTCTCCTCTTGTAGGAAAGACTCTGGAGTGAGTTGAGGTGTCTAATGCCAGAGAGAAACAAATAGCCAGTTGGGTCAAAGTACAGGTCCTACTCCAACAGACTAGTAAAGTCTCAAGTAGGGACCCCCGCTAATACCACCAGACATCTGTCTTTGTGAACACCAGGGCTCACTAGCTGAACATCTCTTCAAATGACAGGTCATCACTGTTACATTGCACGTGGGAGTTAATTATTCCCTCCATCTTGAGAGGCAGGAGGTGGATCTATTCCCAGGTGATAGAGGCTTTATTGCTCCCGAAATCTGTCAGTACCTCAAATCCTTCAGTGGAGGAAACAATGGTGACATGGTCTGGACTCATTGTCCCTTTGGGAGGTCTAACTGGTTTTAGAAGAGAGAGGCCATACAGTGTATTTTGTTAAGGTGAAATGGGAATGGGACAACTTCACCTTCCTGTTTGCCCGTTGGACAGACATAACAATCACTCTATTGAACATGTGAACAGAACATTTGATCCATTCTAACCAGGCATTTGCATCCTCATATCCTGTTTTGATAGTAGAAGTTTGTCTTGGTCCTCAACCTCTACTATAGTAACTTTAGCTGGATCATTATTCATGGGAAGGTTGAGGTCTAATGGGGCTGTGGGGCAGCCGAAAGGTGCTCAAGGGACCATCAGTCCCAGATCTATGTGCATTAAGTCCTAATGACAGATAAGGGCTGACCTGTTCATTTAGGATTATTAATTGCCAGGAGAAGGGAATTACATTCAAGGGATTTGCAACTGGGAGAAAGGGTTCCTCTAATTAGTTGGATTTTATTCAGCAGTGGTTTAAGATCATTCTTATTATGGAGGTTTAGTCCATATCATCATAGCCAGTGGCATGCAGGCAGACATGGTGCTGGAGAGGCAGCTGAGAGTTCTACATCTTGATCCTTAGGCAGCAGGAAGTAAAGGTTTGAGTTTCTGAGACCTCAAAGCCCACCCCACAGTGACACACTTCCTTCAACAAGGGCACACCTCCTACTAGTGTCACTCCCTGTGGGCCAAGCATTCACACACACAAGTCTGTGGGGACCATTCCTATTCAAACCACCACAGCTTACTTAGCCTGCTTTCTTATAGAACCCAGGACCACTAGCCCAGGGATGGCACCACCCACAATGGGCTGGGTTCTCCCCCACCAATTGCTAATTAAGAAAATGCCCTACAGACTTGCCCACAGCCCAGCATTATGAAGGCATTTTCTCAGTTCCCTCCTCTCTGAAAACTCCAGCTTGTGACAAGCTGACAGACGGACATCCAGCACAGTTACATAGGAGGGTTCCGGGGTGGTCACACCTGCGGTTGTTTTCTGTCTGAAATGAACTCTGTTGTAATGGTTTTCACAGGGAAAAAACAAGACAGTCATCAAACTTAACAGGCAGGGAGAGCTGGTCTCTGTTTTATTAATGACCCAGGCACAGTTAATCATCTGAATGTGATACAGTAACAACATTAGAATCTATTTAGAGTCAGTTTGGTGTCAGATGGGCCAGGAGTGGCCATCCATCTTTCCTCAGAGTCGGAGGAGAGTGATTTCTTCACCCGAGTGTAGGGATCTCAGTCTCCCTGGTAAACAGCACCTGATATGGCCCCTCCCAGGTGAACTCAAGCTTGTTTTCCTTCTAAGACTCAATTAGAACTCAATCAGTGGGGTGAACTGGGGACTGTTGCCTGGAGGAGGGTTAAACAAAAGACAAACCAAGCACATAACTCCACAGAAAATGGTCTTTGGTCTTAAAGTAGGAAGGCCAGTAGATTGGCCCAAGTAGGGTAGCCTGTAGAGCATTTCGTCAGATGGCCAGTCAGTCCTTCCATGGGGCTGTTCTGACTCTTAGGCAGACAATTGGAAGACCCTTTGTCCAGAGGAGTCCTGTTTCAGGACACGTTCGGTTAATTGATTCTTTAGCGCTTGGTTCATCCTCTTCATTTCACTGAGGGGGGACAGTGCCAGGGTGTGACAGGCCCAGTGACTACCTAGAGTCATCATGAGTCCTCTGAGGATGTTAGCTATAAAACGGCTTCATTATCTGAATCTCTATTGTCAACTAGACCACTTCTAACAGCACCTTAGTAACATTAGAAGCGGCAGCATTTGTTGATGGAATAGCTTCAGCCTGATTAGTTAATTGATCACTATAATTGAACTACATCTAACTAAAAGATGCCTGGCTGCCTTGAGCATCTCAGTGTAATCAGTTTGGATGTTCTGAAAGGGTCTAAGCCCAGGGTTTCTCCTCCCATGCACTGTTTCCTTAGGTGCATTTGTTAACCTTTTTTACATACGGGACAACTCTGTAATTTGTTTGGCTGTTGTATAGTTTTTCAAGCATCTGTAAAGTTTAAGACAGTGTCACACCAAGCCTGTGAACCCCAGGAACTCCCTTGGTGGAGCTTACTTAGTATTTCTGTCATCACAGTTCTTGAAGGCAGGAGTCATCTCTGTAAGGGGCTTTTAGAAGCTCCTAGATTTTCTAATTATTTGCCCTTGGGGTAAAAGTGGGAGAGAGACACTGGGTGGGGAGAAAGTAGGAACTGTGTGGAATGTAGACACCTCTGTCTGCAGATTTGTTTCCTTTGCTGCCTTGTCTACCACAGATTTCTACGGAATGTCCTTTTCGATGCCCTGGAACATATACTGTCACAACCTACCTTCTTTCCTTCCTCCTTCCTCGCTCTCCCCCCTCCCCCTCCCCCTCCCCCCCTCTCTCTCTCATTTGTTTTGAGACAGGGTCTCTCTACATAGCCTGGCTGTCCTGGAACTTACTCTATAGACCAGGCTTGCCTTGCTCTCACAGAGATCTGCCTGCCTCTGCCTCCTGCGTGCAGGGATTAAAGGTGTGTGCTATCATGCCCAGCTTCCCACCACTAATTCTAAGACTTGGGGCTCCCCCACCCCTTTGTTTCTCTCAGGCTGCCGTCCCTGTCTTTATTCCCCTTGGGATGTCACGGACACCAAGAGGTCAGCCGTGCACTGAACCAAGTTCACCGGGAGGAAGCGCTCTTCCTTCTCTGGTTTTGTTGTAGTTTGTTGTTTCACTTTGTCGGGGACAGGGTCTTCCCATGTAGCCCTGGCTGGCCTGGAACTCACTATGTAGACCAGAATGGCCTCGAACTCATGAGGATCTGCCAAAGCGATGTTGTTTTAAAGTTTTTCCAAAATCTGTCCATCAGTATTGCTGTGCCCTGTCCACCTGGGGACCCTCCCACTCAAAGAAGAAGGGGTCCTCAGTCACAGGAAAAGCCCCAGCGCATCTTTCAGGTCAACAATACTGGTGCAACTGTAATTATATGGAATCTTCCTGAGGGGAATATAGGGCTTGGGTAACACGGAGTGCTGGCTGTGGACAGCCTTGGTTCACTGCCCTAAGGTCTTTAAGAATCCTCACACTTTCTCCCTGGCAAGACTGGGATGTTAGGTGGAGACATGCAGAGCTTGAGGAGTCCATCTCATACCAATGCGTTAATGATGGGTTTTAATCCTTGTCTCCCTTTAAAACCTATGGGATACTGTCCTCATCTTATTACTTCCCCTTGGGTTTTTAGAGTACTATGGATTGGGAGGATCTTTAAATCCCCTTTATTTCTAACTTGGTTCTAGACTTCAGGAAAGATATCTTTTTCTGCTTGCAGAAAAGGCACCAACAGCCGTATGTGGTGGTTACCATCAATGCTCTAGCACTAGCCACAAATGCCGGGTGATGGAGCATGGTCGATACAATTGTCCTTGATTCAGCTACCTGTACTAGCTGACCTGAAACCACAAGGAGCCCAGAACTCAACACCAGGTCCTCCTCCACACTCAGCCTCTGGTGATTTCTGGCTCCTTATAACTCCACCCAGCATTCTTAGAAGGCTGCTTAGGATTCTTCAAACTGGATCTCCTTTGTCAGTATCGCTCACCAGTCAGCAGTGTGTGGGATGAATCTAAGCCAAACTTGGCCTCAGCCAAAGCTTTTGAGTCAAACTGGCAGATTAGACCACAGTAGAAAACGGTACAGAAACTCAGTTATCGGGGCTTTGCTGTGCACGGACGGACGGCAGTGACAGACTCATCAAAGGGAGGGGGCGGAAGTAGAGAGTATTGAAGGCACTGTGGTACAGCCACAGCAGACAGGCAAGGCTCAGGAGACAGTCACACCCAGGGCAGCTGAGAGGGGTAGGGATGTTTCCCAGCAGTGGGGGATGGCTTAGTGTTATCTCATGTGTGTGTGTCCACATCTGAGGGGGCGGCTGATTTCTCTTAAGGAGTAAAGTTTACACGCCTGTTGTCTCTCTTGAGCCTGGCCTTTTGGGGTCTAACTGTTTGTATAAGACATCACAAATCATTGGATCAGGATTGTCCACTTGCTGGGATGTTTGATTTTAGCCGCCTGTACATTTCTAGGGAGCTTTGCTCCTCAGAACTGCTGCTGCTTTGGCCTTGGGGGAGGGCTGCTCCCTGAAGGAGGCCCCTCCCTCCCTGCCCCCGGGTCCCCACCACTCCTCTCTGCAGGAATCCCTGGATTGTGCTCCGCCTGCCAGGGATTAACATAATCCAGAAAAACCTGAGGACTTTGTTTTCTTCCTCTTTATTTTTTTTGAAATCAATCACCATGAAAAACAAGGCTAATAAAACATGATTTTTTTCTGTCATAACAAATTCACCGAAGCAGAAGCAGGACAGAGCAGCCTCTGTCAAACAGGAACGTTAGAACTCCAGGCAACTTGGTAAGTAAAATTTTTGGTGCCTAAATTGATGTTGTTGCTGAGATCTTTTCTGTGTTGCGGACAACCTGTTGAGCAAATGGGAAACTGAAGGGTCTCAGGTGCAGGTTCAAGAGAGACTGTGCAGGACGGTTGGAAAAAGAAGGTTCTTCAGAGAGTTATGAATGCCGTGAACAGACAGACAGACAGACAGCAGTGGTGGGGGCTCTGAGTATAGTTCTGGCCTCAGTGCCACAGAGAGATGGCATGGCAAAGGATCTGAGGAGAATTAACCTCTTGTGGCAGAGTTGGAGTCCATTCTTCCAACTCTACGGAAGGGAGAAGACGTTACCTCCATGAGCCTGTAGCCAGGTTCTCTGATTCCCTGGCAGATAGCAGGGAACTAGGTGGGGAACAGGATATTTGGCCACCAATAGATGTAAATTCACCAATTGGTTGCCGGTCAGTATCTGCAGGGGAGCAGCTGCTGCAGGTATGGTGGTCAGGTTTGGATTCGAACATTACATGGCCCCCTTTTCTGTTTATATAAAGAGAAATAAGGGAATGGTTTTATAGGAAAGGGAGGGAGCAGGGAAGGCTCAAAGGGATAAGGGGCATCACTGCAGATACAGCCGTGGTATCATTTCTACTCTGCAGTCTGTTCGTGGTCAAAGACGACCAATATCATAGCAGGTTTGAGTCCAGCTCCTTGCTTCCAGCCTGCTTTTGCCTGCTATTCATGGTGCAAAGGGCTTATCCCTGGTGAGTGTGGCTCTGGTCAAGGTGGTTCAGAGTCAGTTGAACATGCATGTTGACTAGCCTGGTACAAAAAGGAAGAGTAAGGACAAATGATGTCTCACCAAGGAGGAAGTCTGGGCAGCAGGTTTATGGTGAAATATTTGGGTTCCTTGTGACTCCACCCAACATTCCAGAAGTCTAATTAGGATCCTCCAAACTGGGCCCCTTTGTGAGTGTCACTCTTTGGAAGTGTGCAGGCGTCCCTTTTGACTATGGGAATGAGTTGAGGCCACACTTGTCCTCAGCTGCAGCTTCTGGCTCACACTGGCTGAGCAGACGACAGTACACGGGAATACAGAAACTTGTGGAAAAGCTAAGAAGATTCTGAGGATCTGCTCCTTAGGGAAGGTGGCACAGGGCAGGGCACAGCCGAGGGGCCCCTAGGAAGACTATCAGAAGCTAAGCCTGGAACACTGGGAACCTTTGTTCCAAATATACAGCAACCACCAGTGCTAAGCAGGAACTCAAGTTCGGATATCTGCTGAAGAGGCACTGAGGCCAGACCTCTGTCCCAGAACCCCCACATCCAGTCTCCTTTCCTGTTGCCTGGCTCCTCTTTCTGCAAACACAAAAGCCAAGAGTAGAATGGTTTGAGGTCCAGCATGACTATAACACAAGAAAACAAACAGTGAACAAGGAACAAGACAGGGAGAGACAACAGATCACGCCTGGGATCCTGTTCAAGGGTGTCTTGCTGCCCAAAGTCTACCTTGGTGGCCTGGACCAGATGCTTAGCAGCAGACTCTGTCCAACTCTGTAAGGGGAAGGGAAAGAGAGGGGCACAAAATGGGCAAGAAAGTGAAGAGTGTACCAGATCCTTCATCTGCCCCACCATCAGGGCTACAGATCCCAGGCTGTCCCCAGTGACAGACCTGGGTCCCAGACAAAGGAGGTAGTTTTAGTCAACTCTGAAATCTCAGTCCTTGTACCTAAAGATTCAAGTGTTGTTTTCCTTCTCTTCCCATGGCCTTTTTCTTTTCCCTTTTCTTTATTTAGAGATGGCTTAACTATGAAGCCCTGGCTGACCTGGAACTTGCTATGTAGAACAGATTGGCCTCAAATTCACAGAGATTCACCTGCCTCTGACTCCCAAGTGCTGGGATTAAAGACATGTGCCAACATGTCCCGACTCTTTTTTTTTTTCTTAAAAATAGCCTTTTTTTTTTTTTTTTTTGGGGTTTTGTGTTAGGGCAATGGGTTTCATGAGCCCCCACCCCCACTGAGGCACTATGGGCAGTTGATGGCTTCTGGGGGAGAGGCATTTTTTTCTTTAGAGTATGGCCCCTGGTAGGTGTACCATGCGCAAGTGTATGATCCCACACCTAGGAGTGTATGGGCAGCACAAATTGGACTGGATGAGTTATTTTTTTAAAAGGACACAAAATTGGGGAAGTGAGGTGGACTGGGAGGAGTTCGGGGCAGGGGAGTGCGTATGGTTAAAACACATTAAATCCTCAGAACTAATAAAATATTTTAATTAAAAACTTTCCAAATGACAACTGGATGAGAAATAAATTCAAATGTTAACCTCAACAATGGCTTGCCCAGAATTTTTCTGTCTGAGGTTGGAGATGCAGCTTGATGGTGTAACGTTTGTACAAGGCTCTGGTCAATCACCAGAACTGGGAAAAAAAGATTTTAGCACTTTTCAGTTTCAAAGAGCTAACATGAGTTTTCCTTGGTATTCTGAGCTCTTTTTTCCCCCCAAGTTTTTGGAAGACAAACCTGGTTGTTTTCCCACCTGGTTCATTAGGATCCAACTGAACCAGCTGTGTCTAGATCGAGGGCAGAGGACACCAACAGATCGCCAGCGCCACCTGCTGGTCTAAGATTCCCGTCAAGAGCAAGCCAGGCTCGCTGGCCCCTTGACTTTACTCCTCACTTCCCTCACGCATTTCTCACATTAGTAATGGTCAAGTGAGTGGCTATGTGTCTGATGGTTATTTTACATCTGTGTCTCAATGCGCATGTCTTACAATTCAGCCAGGTAGAGCGTCAGTTCAACTGTTTTTAGTGTACTCTCAGGGTTGAACCTCCATTGCCCCAATCCACTTTAGAGCGTTCTCATTACTCAGAGGAAACTCTCTCCTCATTGACAGTCACTGCCTCCTTCACTCCAGGCTTCCTGTTTCCAGAACTGACATATTCTGGACTTTTATATAAGGGGAAGCATTCAATAAGTGGTCCTTTGTGTCTGGCTTACTTCATTCAGTACTATATTGTCAAGGCAAGTGCTCGACCACTAAACTATCCCCAACCCTACCAATACTTTTTATGACCAAGTACTTCAT
>CABHPQ010002184.1:36998-53672 GCA_902168405.1 Peromyscus aztecus
TGTGTGTGTGTGTGTGTGTGTGTGTGTGTGTGTGTGTGTGTGTGTGTCAGAGGACTGGGAAAGGATTGGTTTTGGTTTTGGTTTTTTTTGTTCACTGTGTGGGTCCAGGGAATCATCAGCTTTGGTGAGAAAAGCTTTTACCCACTGAACCGACGGTTTTACCAGCAGCACATGAAGGTTCCAGTTTCTCCGCGCCCTCACTAGCCTTTCTATCTGACTTTTGATTCCAGCCACTAGAGTAAAACACTGTGTTATGGGTTTGGTTGTTTTACTCCCACTGTAATATCTTGGCACCTTGTTCATTTCCATTTATTATTATTATTACTATTATTATTATTATTATTTTATGTTTTAGATAGGTTCTAACTATGTCACCCAGGTGCAGTCTCGTTGAGTTTGACATGGTACCATGTCCAGGCCAAGGAGGAAATTTTTGCTAAAGGTATCCAAGGACATCTGGGTAGAATCATTCCTGAGGAGTGGCTGTAGGGTGGAGATGACAGATTACAGAGCTGAGAAAGGTGAGGGAGAGTGGCTCAATGGCTAGTGCACAGCCAGGCAGGGGAGGGAAGGAATACATCCGAGTATAGAGTGAGAGACTGGCTGTGAGACCCAGACCAGGAACAGAAGACGTTCCCAGGCCGTGGCTGCCTCTCATAACGCTGAAACTTCTAAGTTTCTTCTCTTTGTATTTAAGACACTCTCACTGCAGGAGTTGGCGAACCCCACCATTCTGCACAGGACTTAAGCGTTGAGAGGTTCCCGTGTGTATGTGCTCGGTTTCGCCTGGTACTACTTCTCCCTCTCTCAAGCAGTGCCCCTCACATCTGTCATTCAGAACTGGCTCTGTATATAGGAAGTGGACCAGGGGACAGCGTGTGTCATAGAAATAACCTAAGTTTCACGGTTTAAAGACAAGCTCATTGACTGCTGTAGGTAACACTAAGATCCAAGTCTCCTCTGGGTATGTAGGGATGGTTCTGAAGCCTCTGAGGTCCAATTGAAATCCACTAGTATCAGAAGAGCTGCCAACGGAGAGGAGCAATCGGTCAGTCCTACCCAAGTGTAAAGCCTATGCACCTCAGTGATGGCTCCTCAAGATAGTGCCAATGATGCAAGAGTGATACTCTTGTCGGGGGGTGGTGGCACACGCCTTTAATCCCAGCAATGGGGAGGCAGAGGCAGGCTGGTCTCAGTGAGTTCAGGGCCAGCCTGGTCTGCAAAGAGTTCCAGGACAGCCAGGAATGTTACACAGAGAAACCCTGTCTCAACAAACAAACAAAAAAGTGATACTCTGTCTTGAGAGTAACTAACAACTGTGTCATCAGACCTAAGGTCCACTTGATGGGAAAGAATTCATGCCTGGTAAGGTTAGCCTAGTGAGTTGCCTGTGGCTAGACAGGCCATAGACTCTAGAGGAGAATCTACTGGTGCCTTTTCCCTAAACAAAGGTAATTTCTGTGTTCTAAATCCTTATTCTTATACCCACAGATAAGTAAGTGTCATTCTCACCTCTGCTCAAAGAAGCTTCTTTTCACTTGTTTGTTTATGTTGGTTTTTCAAGTTTTTTTTTTAATGTGTATTTGTGTTTTGGCTGCATGTATGTCTGTATGAGGGTGCCAGATCCCCCGGAACTGGAGGCACAGACAGTTGTGAGTCACTGTGTGGGTGCTGGGAATCAAACCCAGGTCCTCTGCAGGCTGGCCTCAAACTCACAGAGATCCACCTGCCTCTGCCTCCCGAGTGCTGGGATTAAAGGTGTGTGCCACCACCGCCCGGCTCCAAGAGCAGATATTCTTAACTGCTGATCCATCTCTCCAGTCCCAACAAAGCTGCTTTTTGCAACAGATGGAGACAATGACAGAGATCCACAGCTGGTGAAAATGCAGAGAATAAGTGGTTGCAGGGTGTCAAACCCCAACTGATGTATCTCCAGTGTAACCCCTAGACCCAAGGCTTGGAAAACACTAAAGAAGAGAAGGGAAAGACCATCAGAGCCAGGAGACTAGGGTGCCTGCGAATGAATAACGTCCCCCAAACCTGACACTTTCAACAACATGGTTGTTTGAATCAGACGAGCACAGTGGCAACACCAGCTGGCATGCCAACACTGACAGGGAAAATTCAACGTGGTCCTTCCGTAGATGAAGAACTACGAGTGGCTGCTGAGGGTGGGTGGGGAGCCTGTTTCCTCCAGGAACAAGGTCCTACATAGGTTGCCCAATCCCACGTGTTCAGCCTTAGAATGTGCACATAGGAGCCATGCTACATGGACTCAGTTGTAGTAGACTATTATTTTAAGGTGTGTTACTTTTGTGTATGTTGCATTTGTTTAACTCTGTGAAGCTGTGTTACTGTGCCTGTCTAAAACACCTGATGGTCTAATAAAGAACTGAATGGCCAATGGCAAGGCAGGAGAAAGGATAGGCAGGGCTGGCAGGCAGAGAGAATTAATAGAAGGAGAAATCTGGAAAAAGAGGAGAGCTAGCTAGAAGCCAGAGAAGGAGGAGGACTCCAGGGGTCAGCCAGCCAGCTACACAGCAAGCCATGGAGTAAGAGTAAGATTTACAGAAGTAAGAGAACAGGAAAAGCCCAGCGGCAAAAGGTTTACAGGGTAATTGAAGTTAAGGAAAGCTGGCTAGAAATAAGCTAAGCTAAGGCCAGGTATTCATAAGTAATAATAAGCCTCCATGTGTAAATTTATTGGGAGCTGGGTGGTGGACCCCCGAAAAGAGTTAAAATGAACAACAACACTCAGTGTGTTCTGTCTACGTGTATACGTAGCTGAGGTGGTTTGAATTTGAGTGGTCCCCATAGGCTCATATATTTGAAAACAGTTAGTGCAGTGGTTCTCAACCTTCCCAATGCTGCGACCCTCTAATACAGTTCCTCACATTATGATGAAGCCCCCCAACCATGAAATAATTTTAGTTGCTACTTTATCACTGTGATTTTGCTAGCGTTATGATTGTAATGCAAATATCTGTGTTTTCCAATGGTCTTAGGCTACCCCTGTGAAAGGGTCGTTCAATCCCAACGAGGTTGCAACCCACAGGTTGAGAACCACTGAGTTGGTGGAACTGTTTGGGAAGGATTAGGAGGTATGCCCTTGCTGAAGGAGGTGTGTCATAGGGATGGGCTTTGAGGTTTCAAAAGCCCATGCCCTTCCCAGTTAGTGCTCTCCCTACCCACTCCAGCCTACTCCCCACCGACCTCCTGCTTGTGGATCAGATGTAAGCTCTCAATTACTGTTCCAGCACCAACCCTGCCTGTTGTCATGCTCTTTGCCATGGCTGCCATGGGCTCCAACCCTTTGGAAACGTGAGCCCCCAAATAAAATGATTTCTTGTATAAGTGGCCTTGGTCATTGTATTTTTCTCAGCATTATAAAAGTCACTAAAACATACGTATAGATGTGTAGATATGTATCATATATACATATATGTGTGTAGCAATATAATTAAAGAAGACATTATGAATTTGCTAGGAAGAGTAGGGTGGGACATGGGAGGAGATGAAGGGCAGGTAGAGAGGGGGTGGAGAGATGTAGATGAAGTAACTATTCATGTATGAAGTTCTCAAAAAGCAGGTGCTGGAACAATGACTCAGTATTTAAGAGCACTGGCTGATCTTCCAAAGGACCCAGGTTCAATTCCCAGCAACCACATGGAAGATCACAACCATTTGTAACTCTAGGGTTAACTAAAGATCACAACTATTTGTAACTAAAGGGTATCCAATATTCTCCTTTAGCTCCATGGTATCAGGCATGCACAAGGTGCACAACCGGACATGTAGGAAAAACACCTATATGCATAAAAATTTAAACAATTAAGTTGAAATTTAATCTTTAAAAAGTATACCCACATACACATATATTTATTTTAAAAATCCACTTGTTTCGTAAAGGAAGCATGTGGGGAAAGGTGTGAGGAGGCACGCACTTCTGGTCAACAGTCTCGGTCACTAGTCTAAGCCACGCGGATCTGCAGCCCTGGGTAGCAGCTTTAAGGGAGCACTGGAAATGTCAGCAGTCCAATGCTGGCATTGTTTCAATTGTCGTCCACCACAGGCTTCAGCTGTCTTGGCGCTGCTGCTGCTGCTGGAGCCAGGGATGCTCTCCTCCCCGCCACCCTCAGGGCTGCTGGAGAAGCTCTTCCAGTACATCGACCTCCACCAGGATGAGTTCGTGCAGGTAGGAGAAGCCACATGTCATGCTCTGGTTGCTCCCTTCAGAACCTGTGGCATCAGTTCGCAGGGAGAGGGGGGCGGGGTTTGTGCCTGATGATGGTTCCATTTTAAATGGTGGTGACTTCTTATTAGGTTAAAACATCAGTACTCATTAGATTTGTGGCAGAGACTCCTCAGACATGGCTTCTAACAAGACACTCTCTGTCCTTGGCACATCTGATCTGTGTCTGGTGTTCACAGCACCTCTATGGAGCATTGGAGTTCTTTTTTTTTTTTTTTCTTTAAATGTGTTGCGGTCCGCCACCAAGCTCCCAAATAAATACACGGAGACTTACCCTTATGAATGTCTGGCCTTAGCTTGGCTTGTTTCTAGCCAGCTGTCCTTAACTTAAATTATCCCATCTACTTTTTGCCTCTGGGCTTTTACTTTTCTCTATTTTATATACCTCTCTTTCCTTCTTACTCCATGGCTGGTTGTGTGGCTGGGTGGCTGGCCCCTGGCATCCTCCTCTCCTTCTCCTTTTCTCATTCCTACTTATCTTCTCCTCCTATTTATTCTCTCTGCCTGCCGGCCCCACCAATCCCTCTCCTGCCTTGCTATTGGCTGTTCAGCTCTTTATTAAACTATCAGGTGTTCTGGACAGGCAAAGTAACACAGCTTCACAGAGTTAAACAAATTAAACATAAAAGAATGCAACACATCTTTGCATCATTAAACAAATGTTTCACAGCATAAATGAATGTAACACACTTTAAAATAGTATTCCACAACAGCGTGTGATTATTCTAGTCCATCAAGTAATCCACTGACAGTATTCCCTGGTTCCCAGAGATGTCCAGAGGGAATGGGAGAACATTTTTAGATTTCAGTGCCAACATTGATAGTCCTTAGCTGTATTTCTAACACTGGCCTGGTTCCTAGCATGTGGTATGGACATATGGGCAAGTGAAGAAAAGGAGACTAGACAGAGGCCTTGGGAGCAGAAAGAGAGCGGACCAATCGGGGAGGAGGTGTATGTCCTTAAGTCTCACTGGGTAACTTCCCTCTCCCCTCTCCACTGGCTCTCTTGTCCCCTCTGTGGGCATCTGGGCCCATGATCACAGCCTTCCCCACACTGATTTGGCTATTTTGCTTTTGTGAGAGAGGGTCACACATAACCCAGACTGGCCTGAAACTCAATACCTAAAGGGTGACCTTGAATTCCCGATCCTCGTGTCTCTACCTCCCAGGTGCTAGGACTGCAGGTGTGCGTCACAGTGTTTGACTTCCACACCATTTGGCGCCTCTAGGGCCTCCTTTGGCTCTCACTAGACTGCATGCTCTACATCCTAACACCACAGTAGTCCAATGGTTGGGTCAAATAGCCAATGTTAGGACCATCGTCACGCAAACAGGGGTGAAACCTTTGTGTTTCTTTGGAAAGGCATGGAGTGACTCCGCAGGCCAATGTGCCTAAACACGACCTCCATGTGATCCTTCCTGCAATGTTAACCCAACAGAATGACCTCTGGGATTTCTAGAATTCAAGTAGAATCTCTGGCGTCAGTTTAGAAACAGGGTCTCCCAGGAGCTGAGGGCAGATGTGGGCTTTCAGTCAGAGCATCACTCTTCCTGGCCTCCTCAAACACCCCATTCACTCTGGTTAGTAAGTGTCAGCAGTACCTGCCCTACAAAGTCCAGGTGAAGAATGTAAAACCTAATATTTCCTAAAGAAATTCTCCTATGATAAGAATGTAAAAGCAGAAAAGAGAAATCAAACTAGAGAAACAGAGTCAAGATCAGTATTCAAAATAGATGGCATTTCTTTTCATTAAAAACAATGGTGTTTTGCTAGGCACAGTGGTGCACACCTCTAATTCTAGCACCTGGGAGGCAGAGATAAGAGGATTCTCACAAGTTCTAAGCCATTCTGGTTACATGGTACCAAAAAAAAAAAAAAAAGTTTTGGCTTAAGCAGTTCAGATTGCAACACTGGACCATAAGCAATGATTATGAATTACTCCATCGCGAGTGTTCTTAGTGAATGTTTGCTAAGTCCTATAACACAGAGGCAATGTGTCCTCCTGGAATTAGGGAACACGCTCTCCTTTTAAAAAGTTATTAATTTATTTCCTTTTATTTCTATGTGTATCAATTAATTTATCTTTTTATTTTTGTGTGTATGTGTGCATACCTATATGAACTGATGTATATCACCCATGGTGCAGAAACCCTCAGAAGCCGGAAGAGGGCACTAGATCCCCTGATTGGGAGTCACATGAGATAGGCACCATGAGGGTACTGGGAACTGAACTGGGTCCCTGCAAGAACAGTAGTTTCTCTTAACCATTGAGCCATCTCTCCAGCCCTGTTCTTCTCCTTTACAATTGGAAATCTGAGGCTGAAAGGTTAAGCAGTTGTCACAAGCTGAGGTGGGTTGAGTAACTGAACTCATACAGTGATGAATTCAAGTTCTGGCTACGCTGCCTAGAGGATCGAATGTGTAGGGATGGGTTGACTGCATTTCCTCAACCTACCCTACTTCATCTTTGTTATTAGATGCTTCTGGTCTTCAGTTTTTAAAATTAAATCCCAAGCTCCCCGTCAAGTGTGTGTGTGTGTGTGTGTGTGTGTGTGTGTGTGTGTGTGTGTGTGTAGGTCAAAGGTCAACACTGTATGTTTTCCCTAGGTGCTGTCCACTTTGTTATTTTTTTGTTTTGTTCATTTTGAAACCAGAGTCTTAATTGATTTATCAAGTAGGCTCAGCTGGATGGCCTTTGAGCCCCAGGGACCCACCTGTCTCTGCCTTGCCTGTTCTAGATTACAAGAATGTACCACAATGTCCAGATTATGTTTGTTTTATGAAAAAGGATAGCTTAATCCTAATTTATAATGAGTACAAGGCAAATGGTCTATTCAAAACATCCATTTACTGGAAGGGGTCAAATCAGGAAAGGCAGTAATGTATTTTTTTCTTACATGACCTTCTTGAGTTTCATTACATCAAATGAGCAAAAGTGGGCTCAACCTAACAGTTAAGATGTTATCAGTTTTGAAAGAAGTGACCTTAGTATTGAATCAAGTCTGCCTCAACAGATTACAGTCATGATTGTGAAAACTTTTCCTTAACGTCTATGATCACCAAACTTGCAGGGCAACCAGATTATGTTTTACAAAGTCATCTCTAAGGAACTGAACTTGGGTTCTCACACTTGCAAAGCAAGCTTTACAACTGAAATACAGCCTTCTCCCACCACTTACTTTTGAATTTCACTGTGCTATTAAACTAATCTACAAGCTTTCATGAACTAAAGAGCATTTGGGTACTCCTACCTCACTGGACCTGGGCTCCTGTGCCCAACCATGATAACCCCATCAATTGTCTTTCTTTCACAGACCCTGAAGGAATGGGTGGCCATTGAGAGTGTTTCTGTGCAGCCCATGCCTCGTCTCAGACAGGAGATCTTCAGGATGATGGCCTTGGCAGCAGACAAACTCCAGCACCTGGGAGCTAGGGTGGAATCTGTGGACTTGGGTTCTCAACAGGTGCCAGGGGGTCTCCTTCCAGTTCAGGAGTCTCCACTTCTATGGCCACCAGCCATGCCTTCCTTAGGTGGTGTTAAGAAAAGGACTTTCTCAAATCCTCACCTCAGTCCCCACAGAGTCCATATTTCCTATAAGAACTAAACATTCCATCTAGTCCAAAATGAAACTGTGCTGTGGGCTTCTTGTCATAGCAGGACTGGGGTCAGTTGAAGGAGAAAATGAAAGCCATGAATGTTATTGGAAGACCTGCCCCTCTTGTTCTCCATGCATGTTCCCCCTTGACTTTTCTTGTATGCATAGGCAGCTTTCTGAACAAACCCATGTGAAGAGTGTGTTCTTTCCCCGGAACCTGTCCTAGTTAGGATTTCTATTGCTATGATGAAACACCATGACCAAAAAGCAAATTGGTGAGGAAAGGGTTTATTTGGCTTACACTTCCACAGCACTGTTCACCAGCAAAGAAAGTCAGGACAGGAACACAAACAGAATGGGATCCTGGAGGCAGGACCTGATGTAGAAGCCATGGAGGAGTGCTGCTTACCGGCTTGCTCACCATGGCTTGCTCAGCCTGCTTTCTTATAGAACCCAGAAACACCAGTCCAGGGATAACACCACACAAAATGTGCTTTGTCCTCTTTTTTTTTTTTTTGGTTTTTCGAGACAGGGTTTCTCTGTGTAGCTTTGCGCCTTTCCTGGAACTCGCTTTGGAGATCAGGCTGGCCTCGAACTCACAGAGATCCGCCTGCCTCTGCCTCCAGAGTGCTGGGATTAAAGGCGTGCGCCACCACCGCCTGGCGGCTTTGTCCTCTTCTACCAATCACTAATTAAGAAAATTCCCTACAGCTGGATCTTATGGGGACATTTTTTCAATTGAGGTTCCCTCCTTTCAGATAACTCTAGCTTGTGTCAAGTTATCATAAAAGCAGTCAGCACATGGATGGCAGATCTTTATAAAAGCATCCAGTGTCTCCTGCTTTACCACTGAGCACTTCAGAATCATCAAAGATTTCCAGGATTTGGAAAATCTGCTGCTTTAAGCCATTTGAGATCTGAGTTCTTGAATAATATGTCCAAAGAACTATATCATTTGGCATTGTATAGCTGATGATTACTGATAATACTAATTCCAATGATGCTTCATATACTTATCGAAAGTGTATTACTGTATACATTTTTTTGGTTTATTTTTGTGGGTTTATTTATTAATTTATTTGAGACAGAATCTCACCATGTAGCATTGGCTGGCTTAGAACTCACTCTGTAGACCAGGCTGGTTCAAGTTCATATAGATTTGCCTGCCTCAACTCTTTAGTCCTGGGAGTAAAGTCATGCATCACCATAGACAGCCATTGTATGCACCTTGGAGATGGGGAAAGTGATGCTCCAAAAAATGATGTAGGCTTTATAGGGACTCAAGCATAGAGTAGATAAGACTCTTGTTTTGAATGTTCTGGAAGAATAGAGAGTGGCTTTTCTTTGTTTTTTGTTTGTTTTTAATATTGTGATTCACTATCCCACAGATGCCTGATGGTCAGAGTCTTCCCATACCTCCAATCATATTGGCTGAGCTGGGAAATGATCCCAAGAAGCCCACAGTATGCTTCTATGGGCACCTGGATGTGCAGCCAGCTCAGAAGGATGATGGGTGGCTCACGGACCCCTACATGCTCACAGAGGTGGATGGTCAGTGTCATCTGATTCTTGGGTGGGGCTTCTCTGTAGTCAAGGCTTGGGCACAGAGTCAAAGACTGTTCCGTGTCCTTAGCTATGGTTAAGAATAAGCAGATCTAGATCTGGCAGAGCAGGGCTCTACTCAGCTTCTTGGAAGGCTGGAGAATGGATCACAATTTCAAGCCAAACCTGTGCTACAAAATGAATTTGAGGCAAGCCTGGGCAATTGAGTAAGACCATAATTCAAAAGAAAAAGTGAAAAAAAAAAGAGGTCCAGGATATAACTCAGTAGTAAAGTTCTTGTCCTGTATACGCCAGGTCCTAGATTTGATCACACACACACACACACACACACACACACACACACAAACACACACTCACCTGGTCTGAGGGAGAAAAGAGGGGGGAACTGAGAGAAACTGTGTCAACTGAGAGAAATTTCATGTCAATGACATCCATCTCCTTCCATTGTGGAAGAAATGATGAACTTTGTGTCTCTGGGACCCTAGGGGGTGGAGTGTTTGGCCAATAAGGACAGTTGTCTGGATCACAACTTTTCTTTTAGCAGATCTAATTTGTATTTTGAGCAGAAAGGAAGATGAAAGGTTAATAGAGATGTACAGACATTTCATTATTCTTCCAACAGAAAAGTCTCAACATGAGAGAACATGCTGTGAGCTGTTCAGCAACACAGCCTTGAGGGCTATCAAGGAACTTGGATGAAACAACTAAGTTCTCCCAAGCCTAGTGAGACGTGTATGTTTAGACTAGCTTGTTTTATATGACTGATGTTGAGCATCCTCTTTGTATATGAGAAATTATGCTTTGCATTTCTTCTGTTGGTTTTGCTTTTGCTTTTGAGACAGTGTCTCCAGTTGCCTAGTCTTGCCTTGAACTTGCTGTATAGCCAGTTGTTGGCCTTGAACTGATTTTTCTTGCCTTCATCTACTGAACGCCAAATGCTGGAATTGCAAGTATGCATCATCATACCAGGCACATTTTGCAATTTCAGAGCAAGATTTATACCTGGAATATTAGAAATTACTGTTAAAAGTATTTACTCATGAAGCATTATTTTTAGCTGTTGATCCCCAAACAGCTCTCACCTAAAGGGAATAAAAGATGGTTCATTCTGTGGGCTGGAGAGGTGGCTTGGTGGCTGAGCACATGGCTGCTGTTCAGGAGGCTCTGCGGTTGATTCGCAGCCCTTATGGCAGCTCATGACCGTTTATATCTCTAGTTCCAGCTGATCCAATGCCCTCTTCTGGCCTTCGAGGGCTGCTGGCATCCAAGTGGTATACTGACATTCAAGCTGGCAAAACAATATCCACACATATAAAATTAAAAAAAATTGTTTCTACAAGATAGATTATTCTGGAGCCAAATATGAATGACCATGGCTCAGGAACACAGATTCATGCTTCTCAAAATGACACATTCCACTATGGAAATGGTTCTATGAGATTTTATTAGTCAAAGAACAAAGAACTGCCCAAGATATTGGCAGAGACCACAGGTAGATGGGTCACACGAGTCTAGGGGAAAATCTACATAGGTTTCGGATGTTGTCTGATGGCATGCTCTGCTTCTTGTGTGGTAAAACTTAGGGGTCTCCTGGCATGTACTCTCCAAGCTTTGGAGATCACAAGGATGCTCAGGTCAGACACAGGGATGGGGAACAAATGGGTCCCAACGGGACTAAGTCCCAAATAGTCTGGTTTGGGTCTGCAGTATTTTAACTAGCTGCAATCACAGAGTTCAGTCATTTGACTTTGTAGAAACTTCTAACCCAGATATGGCTTTTGTTTGATCTCAGAACACGAGTTCTATAACACGTGTAACTTGGCAGATGTGCCCACACTATTTGAAATTTTCTCCTTTCATTTTTAAAGGAAAACTCTGTGGGCGGGGTGCAACAGACAACAAAGGCCCTGTCTTGGCCTGGATTAACGCCGTGAGCACCTTCAGAGCTCTGGAGCAGGTAGGTGGCCGGCTGGGCTTGAGAGAGGGCGGTGGCTGTGAAGCAATTGTAGTGAAAACATGCTTGAGTTGCTTACCCTGTCCTCAGGACACTGCACAGGGCTGCTCCCTTGTCACAGTCTTGAGTGCCTGTTGTTGTCCCAACCATTTTGAAGAGAAAGGTAAAGCTTTGGAAACTCGGGGAACTTACTCAGAGCAAGCCAGCCAGAGAGGAATCATCCTGGAAGCATGGATTCCAGCCTGCAATGTCAGCCACGTTAAAGACAACGTGGAGCTGGCGTGCTGGCTAGACAAGAAAAAGTATTTGCTGCCACGCCTGATTTGATCCCCTGAGACCTACACAGTGGAAGGAGAGAACCAACTCCTTCAAACTGTTCTCTGATTTCTGCATGTGTGCTGTGGTATTTGCATGCATGCACTCAGGTGCACACGCACGCGCGCGCGCGCGCGTGCGCGCGCGCGCACACACACACACACACACAACAAACAACAAACAAACAAAAAACCTAGATTACAGTGCCGAGGAGATGGTTCAGTGGGTACTGGGCTTGAGTTCAGAACCCCAGCGCCTGCAATAAAATGCTGGGTGAGGTGACACAAGCCTACAATCCCAGAGCTAAGGTCCTGGAGACGGGCAGATCCTGGGAGCTTGCTGCCTGAGTCCACTAGGCCCTTTGTCTAAGACAGGCTATTTTCCCAAAGAAATCCCTATAGAGTTATGGAAGAAAGCAGGGGAGGAGCTTTGAGGAGGCTGTCCACTCTTTCTGGCTATCTGAGAACATTGTAGGTAGGTCCAGATGCATCTTCGTCTCTTACCTTGTACTAACAAGGATGGTTTCATCTCCAGTCCTTCCATTTTTTATGCTTAGACTCCCAAAGAGGACTAAATCTGCTGTGTGGCTATGGGCAAGTGTTTGACCCATTTAGACCTCAGATTCCCTTCTCTACAAATGGGCATGTTGATTTGGAAAGCCAGGCTTAAACACTATGTTTTGCTACATACTTTCATGTTGTCCAGAAATAGCCTGTCCAGCCTGAAGTATGGAACCTGGCCCTTGACTCCATTCATTGGGAGTGCTGGCATCTCCCTGTGAGGAAGATCCCTCCCCCATTGCAGCTTAATCTCTGAGCCCTGTCACCAGATGAATCGGAGTCTCAAGCAGCAAGCCACCCTGCCCAGGCTCCAGGCTTCGACTGCAGATGGTTCCTTCTCCCAAACACTGACCAATCAACCAGACCAGAGTGTTTCATCAGAATGCCAGGGCTTCCCTCTCTGGGACACGAGCAGATGAGATGCGAAGTTACCCTTGGACTCAAATCCTTCATTACACTGAGAAACACGAACTCAGACAATCAGGGGGCGTCAGGCTGGGTCCCACTGATCTGTCTTCTTATGCAGGGAACTTGCTTAGTTAAACAGGCCCTGAGCACTGATGCGGCCACCTGTCTTTCCTACTTCCTTCCTCCCTCCTTCCCTCCTCTCTGCTTTCTTTGTCTTACTCTTAAAACGGCTTGGCCCCTTCCTTACTTCCTTTCCTCTTTCTCCTTCTCCCTGTCTCTCTTCCCTCTCTTTTCTTTCTTCCTTTTCTCCCTCCTTCCCTTCTTTCCTTTCCTTTTCCTTTCCTTTTCTTCCTCTGCTTTTTCTTTCTTTTCCATCCACTTCCTTCTCTTAACCTATTTTCTCACCTCTTCCAGTTCTGTAGCGTTCCATTCAATTGTGTTCTTTCCACCTCCTTTTCCTCCCCTCTCCTCCCTCCCTCCTTCTTCTCTTCCTCCTTTCCTCCCTCCCTCCCTTCCTTCCTATGTGCAATAACCAATATTTATAAGGAAATGACTATATAAAGGCCATAATGTGCTTTGCTTTTTAAGTTTAGCTCTGAACATTCTAGAATCACAAACAAATGAGAAATAGCCACTGCTGTCCTTGGACACATCTCGTAACCTCCTCCCTGAACCTCATTTTCCTTACCTATGAATTAAGGATGAGAACTTCTACCACACAGGCTTGTGGGGAACATTAGATGAAGAGATATTTTCAAGGCAGATGTGGTAATACATATCTAGAGTCCAAACCCTTGGGAGGCTGCTGAAGCAGGAGGCTTGTGAGTTCCAGATCAGCCTGGACTGCTGTTTCATCTCAGAGAAATGAGCCACCGAAAGTGACACAGCTCATCCTGGACTGTCACAGGTCTGCTGAGGAGCAGAGGTGACCAAGCACAGACCTCGGCTTCTGGCCCCACGCTTAGTAGCTATCAAATTGGTTTGCATCTTTTATTTTTTTAATTTTTAAAAATTTGTTTGTGTGTGTGAGTGTGTGTGTGTGTGTAGAGGAGCATGGACAGCAGGAGCAGATATGCCAGGAATGTGTAAGAAGGTCAGAGGACAACTTGTAGGATGCTTCTCTCCTTCCACTAGGTGGGTCCCAGAGACTGACTCAGGTCATCAGGCTCGATGCAGGCGCCCTTCCCTACTGAGCATGTTGCTGGCCTGGTTTGCATCTTATGAAATATGGTTTGCTGAAAACTTTTTTAGCTTTCCAGCTATGTCCCAGCAATCATGTGCTCATCAATGTCACTAAAGGACATCTGACTGTGCAGATTCACAGCTTCAGCTCTTCTTCTAGGATACACAGATGTGCAGTGGGTTCCACGGAGCTGATTCTTATTCCCAGATGCCTTCGTCCAAATAGGTGACCAGAGGTCACTTGTTTCTAAGGCACAGGGCTCTTCTCATTCTGGACTTGCGTCTCTGCTCCATGGTAACCCCGATCCACTCACTCTGTAGGCTGATTACCACATTGCTTCTCAGTAGGAAATGATTAGAGTTCTCCAAAGCTGGCTCTGTGCTCTGGGAGAAAAATCCTGATCTCTCATTGTGGCTCTCAAAGGTAAATTCGTCAGACAAAAAGGATCAGAACTTTAAAGGAGGTGTCCATGTCCTTCTTACATAGAGAAAAACCAACTGTAAAATCCATTTTGCTCATGATCAAAGCCTTTGAGTGACTCAAAAAGCAGATTGAACGCAGTTGAAAAACGGCATTCTTAAAAGAAAACTTACCCTGAGGCTTAACAATCTTTCAAAGGAAAAGATTCTCATTTATCGTGATCAGAATTACGGAACCAAAGAGCAATTTGTAATTGAGTAACCTTTCTTCAAAAATACCTTTTAGGTGGACTGGGGAGATGGTCCAGTTGGTAAAGTGCTTGCTATGCAAGCATGAGGACCCAAGTTCAAATCCACAGGACCCGTGTGAAAGGCCAGGTGTTCATGCCTGTAGCCCCAATGCCGGGGGACAGGAAGATCCCCCAACTCTCTGGCCAATAGCTAGATTCAGTGAGAGACCCTGTCTCAACAATTAAGGCAAGAATAGCTGAGGAGCACATTAGACATAAAGCCCTGGCCTCCACATGTATGCACCCACATGTACATATGCAACTGTGTACACACATATCGCAAACACACACAGCATACCACATCACACTCACCCGACACACACCACACCACACACACACACACAGCATACCACACTCACACACACACCAGGTCTCTCTCTCTCTGTCTCTCTCTCTCTCACACACACACACACACACACACACACACACCACACACACACATACACACCACATACACACACCACACACACATCACACACATACATCACACACCACACACATCACACACACACACCTACACACATCACACACCACACACACACACACCACACACACATCACACTCATACATCACACACCACACACATCACACACCCACACCTACACATATCACACACCACACACACATACACACCACACACACACATACACACCACACACACACACACACACACACACACACACACACAGTTCATTTTAGTGAGAAGGATGTCTCTGTCCTATTCCTTCCTATTCCACCCTTCCACCCCAACTTCTTGAGCACGGTCAAGCTTCCCGGGCGGGTGCTGCTCTCTTCGGGGTCTCTGCCCCAGATTCTGTCCTAGCATAAATCAAAGGGCCACGTGGAACCTATCAGCTGTTCTCCCCTTTGTTTCTCCTCTGCTGCTGTAAACAGAGTTCTGGGAAGGTAAGCAATCCACACATTGTGTATAGGTGATTATTTAATGTATCTTTATTAAGTACAAGCTCATAGATAAAACCTTGCTTGAGCATATCGGACGGTCTCTTTGTTCTGTTGTTAATCCAGGATCTTCCTGTGAACATCAAGTTCATCTTGGAGGGGATGGAAGAGGCTGGTTCTGTTGCTGTGGAGGAACTGGTCCAAAGAGAAAAGGACCGCTTCTTCTCCAGTGTGGACTACATTGTGATTTCAGACAACCTGTGGATGAGCCAGAGGAAGCCGGCGCTCACTTATGGAACCCGGGGAAACTGCTACTTTATGGTGGAGGTGCTAGCAAGCTCTACCTGTGGGGGGAGATTGGGGCTGTGGATAGTATAGAGGAGTTATTGAGGACCTAAAAGAGGAAGTCAGGAAGCTGTCACTTGGGGCTCATAGCCTGGGTGGTCACAGAAGTCTGGGGGCTTGGGAGTATAGTTCACAAACTCCTGAAATCTCAGAGTGAATATGCTTGAGTGTATATTTTCCTAGAGTCCTGGATGTTTCTTTCAGAACTGTGGGTATGGGATCTGAAAGCAGGAATAATATCCTACCAAGATGACTACTTGGTCTGGTGCTAGGCTAGCATTTTGTGACCTTTCCTCTTGTGTGCCTGCAGGCCTTGGTGGCAGGGGACCCTAGTGCTGTGGTCAAAAGGAAATAGAAGGCTGATGGCACCAGAGCCATCATTCTATGACACTCAGCCTTGTGTAGATGTAGATGTCTTTATCTCTGAGCCTTAATTTTCCATCTCAAAAGTTGGTGAAATCTCCTTACCTCACTCCAAGACTATTCCTCCTTTTAAATTGTTTTTCAGTAATATAGGTAACCTATGACAGCACATACAGTTTATAATAAAAAGTCCCTCCTGGGTGGATCATTAGTGAGCCACTTTAGTTTTCTCACATAACAGGCTGTAGATTTACTAGTTGATGTGATGGAAGTATACAGACCCAGGCACTTATGAGACTTAAATGTTATGAACCAGATAGAAATATCATGGATAATTTTTGTGAAATTATAATATGTATTTTTATCATTTTAAAAGCAGTGTTGGGGATATAGTTCATGGAGAACACTTGATTATCTAATCTGTATGGGGCTCCAGGTTCCACTTCAGCATGACAGGAGGGAGGGAGGGAGGGAAGGGGAGAGAGAGAGAGAGAGAGAGAGAGAGAGAGAGAGAGAGAGAGAGAG
>CABHPQ010002184.1:53682-79743 GCA_902168405.1 Peromyscus aztecus
GAGAGAGAGAGAGAGAGAGAGAGAGAGAGAGAGAGAGAGAGAGAGAGAAAGTAAGAAGGAGGTAGAAAAGGAAGAGAGGAGGGGAGAGGAAAAAAAGAAAAAAGGAACTAGAAAACAATATGTTCTTTGTTAGATTAGCTGATGTGAGGTCCATGGATAAAGGACTGATTACATCAGTCTCGGCTTCCAGGGAGTTTACTGTAAAGAGACACGTAGTGAGAGAGATGCTGTGGGAATACTGGGAAAATAGGAGGCCAGAAGCTAGAATGTCAACAAACTTGGCTGTGAAGGAGAGACAGAGTCATGGATGGAAGGAGCACAGACTCTCTGAGAACCTTCCCAAGGCAAGAAAGAAGAAACCCTGAGGAGAACAGAGGCTCTGAGGAGGTGGGCAGGAAGGAGAGCTTGTGCCAAGGGAAGGGTACCCACTCTTGATAAGGTATCAGATAGATAGAGAGTAAAAATGACAGAGCATCTTGTTTTGCTCTTGGCCTCCTTTCCCCCTCTGCTGGGTAGGAAGAAAGTTTACATGCAGCAAAATGATGACCACGGTGAAGCTGTGAGTAAGAGGCCCAACTAGAGCACATGGTGCCAGGCAGTATTCAGGGATGACATCATATGTCCATGTAGATAGAAACATTTGCTCTACTACCTGTGCTCGGTAGCCAAGGCCAGAGAAATCAATTTAGGTAGTTTGATGTAGGCTGTCTATTTCTGATAGCTGTGATGTAGAAAGTAATGAAAAAAATGTATCAAGATGGAGACCACAGAATGGGGGAGGTGATGAGTAGTGGCACAAATAGACAAAAATAAAATCAAAAGACAAGAGGTTGGGAAATCTTGGAAGAGCTAAGGAATTGGATGTCTTCATAAAAACCAAGAATGGACAGTATAGTAGTCAGACATTTCTCTCCCACCTACCAGTTCCCAAATAACCACTCAGAGGCTTAATATTACTTATAAATGCTTGGCTGATAGCTCAAGCTTGTTACTAGCTAACTCTTACATTTAAATTAACCCATAATTCTTATCTATGCTTAGCCACATGGCTTGGTACCTTTTTTCACTACAGCATTCTCAGCTTGCTTCTCTGCATTTGCTGATAACTCTCTGACTCTGTCCTTTCTCCTCCCAGTATTCTCCTAGTCTGGCTCTCGAGCTCAGTCTCTTCCTGCCCAGTTATGGGCGAATCAGCTTTTTATTAGCCAATGGGAGTAATACATATTCATAGTGTACAAAAAGATTGTTCCACAGATGTGAGACTGCCAACCCCAGCACACTTTAGTTAGTACAACTGCCTAATCAAGTGACACTCTCCCTCTGGAGTGACCAAATGGGAGACTCCTCTTCCATGAAAGGTGGGTGAGAGCAGGTAAAGGCTGCTGGGCAGGAATGATAGAAGGAAAGGAGCTGGAGACAATGCTTAAAACCTAAGTGGTAATCGATGGAGCATGATGCTCAGCATGGAATGAAGTAACTGGAGAAGATGTTGAACTCAGTTCTAGATCTCCAAAAATGGGGTACACTCTGAGCAACCACAGTTTTAGGTCTGGCCTTAGAAAATAGGTCAGAGCTTCCAGGATGACATTGAAGGGCAAAGGGCAGTAAATGCCACTATGTGAGCCACTCCAATCTTCCAACACAAAATCAGTCATGGAAGAAGCTGTAGAGGAGGTAGAAAGAAAGGAATTATGGGAAGAAAGCTAGGGGAATGGCTCAGTGGTTAAGATTGCTTGTTGTGCAAGCACTAGGATATAAATTGCACTTCCCAATACACATGTAAAGCTGGGCATGACTATGGGTGCCTATAACCCTAGATTTGGGAGACTGGCCAGCTAGCATAGGCTAATCGGTGAGCTTCAGGTTCTGTGAGAGATCCTACCTCAAGGGAATAAAGTGGAGAGCATGAAGGAGGACACCTGACTTTCTTCTCTGGACTCTCAATGTGTATACACAATATACATGCTTGCACACAGATACACACAAACCCATACACTATCCATACACAATACACATTCAGAGAGAGAGAGAGAGAGAGAGAGAGAGAGAGAGAGAGAGAGAGAGAGAGAGGAGAGAGAAGAGAGAGGAGAGAGGAGAGAGAAGAAGAAGAGGGAGAGGAGAGGCATCAAGGGAGTTTCACTGCAAGTAAAAAGAGAAAGAAAAGCAAGTTTCCCTGGAATCGAGAGGAAACATTCTCCAGAGAGATGACCTATAGCATAGTGTAAAGCCAAGAGCAAGCCAGCTATGTGAATAGCAATAATTCAACCAAGGAATGTCTGGTCATCTTGGATAGAATTGTGCTGGTGGAACAGTTGGGGAATAAAGTCAGTTTACAACAGAGAAGGGTAGCATCTTCAGGTCATGTGACTGAGAAACATGAGATGTGAGGTCAGGTCTGGAGGTCACCCACCTGAGTCCTGAAGGACACCACCAGGCATAGGAGCCATGGCAGTAGGTAAATTTCTACTCTTTTATCTACTTTATAGGTAAAGTGCAGAGATCAAGATTTTCATTCTGGGACCTTTGGTGGCATTCTCAATGAACCAATGGCTGACTTGATTGCTCTTCTAGGTAATATTTCTACTTCCTTTTGTGAGCATCAGTTCTATTTAGTCTCCTTGGCCTCTGCTCCTCTGGTTTCTGAATCAGCCCTGAAAATGTTTGTAGTATAAGAAAAACTATACCCTTAGCCTCCTCTCACTTGTGTGTTCTCTAGGCTATTTATAATTAAGTCTACGTTATGTGTTATTTCTTTTCATGGACTGAAATTCTGCTTTTATTGATTTTTTTATTCATTTGTTTATTTTTAAAAGTTGTTTATTTTGTAGACATGAATATATTTGTAGGTGCACATATGTCTGTGTGTTAATGTGAATGCACATGTGTGCATGTGCATGTGTGTGGGCATGCATGTAGAGGTCAGAGATCAATCTTGGGTGTCACTCCTCAGCTGGTGTCCACTTTTATTTTTGAGACACTGGAATCTAGAGCTTACCAAGTTATCTAGACTGGGTAGGTAACAAGCCTCAGGGATCCTGCTGCCTCTGCATCCCTAGTGCTGTGATTACAACTACATGCCACTGTGCCCAGATTTTAATTTTTTGAGATAGGGTCTCACTATTCAGTTTGATTGGCCTGAAGCTTCCTATGTAGACCTGGCTGACCTTGAATTCATGGAGATCTGCCAGCCTGGGCCTCCCAAGTTCTTCAATTAAAGACCTGTGCCGCCACCACCTCTGTACAGCATCTGGCACTATGCTTTATACGTAAACATTATATTGTTTTCTTTTGGGGCAGAAAATTTGTCAAAAGCTGCATGTAAGTCCTCTTGGCCTTCATAGTACCAGACAGAATATGAACAGTCTATATGGCCAAGATGCTGGAGGGTCTTCTCAAGGTCTTCATCAGCATCTTCAGCTGTAGAATTTCCTTCCCCATGACCCAAAATTAAAATTAAACCATGAAATCAATCTACACTTTAATTATCTATCTCTATATCTATCTATCCATCTATCTCTCTATCATCTATGTATATATCTACCTATTTCTATACATTCCTCAGTGACATTATATTTTTCTAAAATATTAATATACTTGGGCAATATCTCATGCTTGACAATTTCAGAAAGAACAAGCTTTTTTTCCTTTAAAGAATTCAGATAATATACAACTTAATATATTAGAGCAGGGATAGTTGATCTTTTTACCATACTAATTTCTCCTTCCTTTTATCATCATCAAACAGTTATTTATTTTTCATAGACAGGATGTTATACTGTAGCTCAGGATGATTTGGAGCTCATAGCAATCCTCCTGCCTGAGCCCCTCAGATACTGGGATCATAGGAATAAATCATCATTCCCAGTTTCATATTGCCAAATCCCAAGTAATATGTTTCAAGTTTTCCCTCAGTCATGATGACTGCGTGATATCTTGTTAGTCTGCATGGGTTTAGCCAGGCATGGAGTTTTACTTAATTTCACAAATATGTATTGCTTTGCTAAGGAAAAGTATATTGGGATCATAAATAGAACAAAACCACAAGTTATAGTTCCATTTGCTTTTGGTACATCCCAAACAGCCCACAACAGCTCACCTTTTGGATTTCACTCCATATATTTTCTGAGTGCTTTGTACAGAATCACAGGGATGCAAGTTTGATCGCTAGTGTTAGTCAAACCAACAGGAATTTTGCTTGCTGGTGGTGGTGGTGGTGGGGGCGCTGGGCTGTGGTGGAGAAACTTCAACAGTAGACTAAATCCAGTGTCCTGGCTTAGGGTTCTAGCAGGTCACAATGTCTTGGGGGTGAAGTGTGATCCTAATTAGTTTTAACAATAAAAACCTGGAGTCAGATATTAGGGGAAAGCTGAAAAATCAGAAAAGCAGAGCAGCAGCCACTAAAGAACTCCTACCTCTATGAATCCTCAGACCAAATGGGAGGCCTGTCTCCACCCTTCCTATATCCCTGTCTCATCTCCCTTGTGCTGGGATTAAAGGTGTGCACCACCACCACCCGGCTGTTTCTCTTTTAGACTGGTTCAATCTTGTGTAGCCCAGGGTGGCCTTGAACTCCTGATCTTCCTGCTTCCTCCTCACAAGTGCTGGAATTAAAGAAGTGTGCCACTGCTGCCTGGCTTCTATGGTTAACTAGTGGCTAGCTCCACCTTCTAATCTCCAGGCAAGCTTTATTTGTCAGAACACAAACAAAATATCATACAACATGGGGGAGCTGGTTGTCCTTCCCTGATGACTGGCAGAGTGCATGTTCACCAGGGGCTGAGAATCTAGAACCAGCCTGACTTTATGCAGGTCTCTGTCCTTCATCATCCTCTGTCATTCATCATGCTGGCATGATGCTGGTGACCATCATGATTACTAACAGAAACAAGTGTTCACTGGACACAAAGTGGGAAAAGCCCATGATAACCTCTGCTAGGGGGACACTATATGATCGAATAAGGCTGAAAATTTCATAGATTGGGCAGGCAAGAATAATTGAATATTTGTGCTCACAGATAAGTCTCCAACCACCAATGGCTTCTCCTTTCCAGTTTTTCTACTCGGCTACTTTTAAAGACCATGAGGACAGTTGGAAAGACCATTGACTAATGAGTTTTCTTTTCTTCCTACTGCTTCTTTTGTTTTGTTTGTTTGGTTTGGTTTTAGACAAGGTCTCTTAGAGCCTAGGTTGGTCTCAAACACAATATGTAGCCAAGGATGGCTTTGAGGAGCCAGAGAAGGAGGAGGACATCAGGGGCCAGCCACACAGCTACACAGCAAGCCATGGAGTAAGAGTAAGATTTACAGAAGTAAGAGAACAGAAAAAGCCCAGAGGCAAAAGGTAGACAGGATAAGTCAACTTAAGGAAAGCTAGCAAGAAACAAGCCAAGCTAAGGCCGGGCATTTATAATTAAGAATAAGCCTCTATGAGTGGATTTATTTGGGAGCTGGGTGTCGAGCCCCCCAAAAAGAGCAAAAACAAAACAACAACAGTTTATGGGTTTGAACCATATTGGTACACTGTGTAGTTCACTGGGCTAGTGAAGGGTTTGTGTAACTCATAACTGGAAGCACAACAGTCTTTAATACTATCATGTAGTGCAGCCATAGAAGGAATAGAAGTCTTGGGGAAGCTCTGTGGACAGGAGAGGGCCAAAGGAGGAGCTGATGAAACACAGAGCACTGGTGCCTTCCCAAGCATTCCGCTGCCTTGACACACTTGCTCCTCAAGTTTGGCTTCCTATGATCACTTTCTAGGAAACTGCTGTCCTTTGGTAGACTTTGTTAAGCATTTGTTGACTTTCATTGTGTCTACATAGAACCAAAGAACCTGTTGATACATCTCCATAAGGCTGTTACTTTGTTAGAGATGGTGTCTTAGTAATTGAAGGTGGCAGGCATCTTCTGGTTTCCCAGCACCTACTGCAGAGGGTGTGTCCAACACGTGACGTTAAAGCGTCCATATCCACATGTCTCTACAGGTGCTTTGTAATTAATGACACTGACCTAAAGCCTTGCTATGTACCCTAGGCTCTCCTCCAACTAACCATCCTCCTGCCTCAGCCTAGTGCTAGGATGACAGTCATACACTACTACTCCAGACTTAATAGTTGCAAAATAGAGTGCTTTGGAGTATAAATATCCTACCCTGATAATGCCAAATTCTAATCATATTAAGAACACAGAACACACACTTGTGAAATGCTGTTCCTTAAATAAATGTGCCCAGCTGGACTAATTTTTTTTTTTTTGGTTTTTTGAGACAGGGTTTCTCTGTGTAGCTTTGCGCCTTTCCTGGAGCTTACTTGGTAGCCCAGGCTGGCCTCGAACTCACAGAGATCTGCCTGGCTCTGTATCCCGAGTGCTGGGATTAAAGGCGTGCACCACCAACGTCCGGCGCTGGACTAATTTTGTGTGATTTATATCAATGAACTTCCTGATTGTAATTTCCCTTTGATATGTATTTTCTTTGAGTGTGTGTGCATGTGTGCATGTGTGAGTGAGAAAGAGAGAGAGAGAGAGAGAGAGAGAGAGAGAGAGAGCTGAGAAAAATTTTGGGTAGTTTCAGTTTCTTGTGCAAGTTTGTATGTATGCATGTGTAAAATATATATATATTTCAACTATTTAATAATTTATACCTATTACTTCTTAACTCAAGATAAGATAAAATACGAACAGGAGGCTTGCTTGTGAAACAAATGATATAGCATAGCTGAGAACTTAACTTTTTGCAGACCCGTGTCTTGGCTCTGTCCTTGAGGCTAGTCTGCCTTGTGACCACTTCCTTCTTGGGACCATAATCTCTTGGGTAAAGGGAAATGCTGCCACTGATTCTGGCCAGGGACAGAGGCAGTCATGAGTGTTTTGCCACAGAGGAGAATCTTATCTGGGCTGGCCCTAGGACCACAGCATTGGCACACTTGTAATTTCCACATCTATTTTATAGGTAGCCTGGTGGATTCATCAGGTCACATCCTGATTCCGGGAATCTATGATCAAATGGTTCCTCTTGCAGAGGAGGAAAAAACATTGTATGAAAACATTGATCTGGACCTAGAAGAATACCGGAAGAGTAGCCAAGTGGAGAAATTTCTGTTTGACACCAAGGTATAATCTTTTTTTTTTTTTGGTTTTTTCGAGACAGGGTTTCTCTCTGTGTAGCTTTGCGCCTTTCCTGGAACTCGCTTTGGAGACCAGGCTGGCCTCGAACTCACAGAGATCCGCCTGCCTCTGCCTCCCGAGTGCTGGGATTAAAGGAATGCACCACCAACGCCTGGCAAGGTATAATCTTAAATGCACACATGTTCTGAAAGAGGAACGCTCCTCCCAAATCATGTTTTCCTGGTGTCTAATCGGCACCATGCGGTGTTGATCTGTACATCTTAGAACACAAGACAAAGGTTAAATCCCAGGCAGATTTTGATATCCACAGTCACTTTCCTCTGGTCTAGATCAGCCAGTCCTAGGGAGCAGTTGGCACAGGCTTCAGGCATCTAACCGTGAATAATGACTCATTCGACACTGGTTTCTTTCCACAGCAGTTTATTAATTTAAATCCCATTCCACTTCCTCAGGGAGCTGAGCTTTCCGAATGTTTAAAGATTGGGAGTCACTGTCTGAGACGCTGGCTCCAATACCTGTAATTGTTCACTTTCTCAGGCATTACCAAGACCTTTCAGGGCTGATGGGCAAGCCAGAGCATCCCTCCTTCGTGCTGTGAAGAAACTTAGAACTCGGAGCAGAAATTCCTGAAGAATTTAAAATTTTTGTTTGTTTTCTTTCTCCTTTTTTTTTTTTCAAAGAATACTTTGCCTGCTGAGGGCTGAAGAGATGACTTAATGGTTAGGGGCATGGATTGCTCTTGCACAGGACCTGAGTTCAGTTTGCAGCATGCCCATTGGGAAGCTCACAATTACCTGTAACTCTACTTCTTGGAGATCTGACATCCTGTTCTTGCCTCTTTGGACACTGTACCACGTTCACATGGGTACAACTCACTCTCTCTCTCTCTCTCTCTCTCTCTCTCTACACACACACACACACACACACACACACACACACACACACACACACCTAAATAAACTAAAAAAAGAAAATCTAAAAAAACAAAACAAAACAAAACAAAAGAATGCTTTCCTGTTCAGGTATTGGTACTTGTGTTTAATTCCCCAGGAACTGCCCAGAGAGGGCAAAACCTTGATGATAAGTGGTATGGCTATCTGTGGGACTATATTCCTATATTCCTTCCCTCAGACTAAGTTTGTGAAAATACACAAGAAAGAAATTGGCTCAAATATTGAAGGTTTATTTAGGGATTTCTGAAGAATGAAATTTGCTTCATTCATTATCAGTGTATAACCCTGGTTAGAAATGTATAATCGGATCTAGTTTCTTTCTAAACTATTTTTCCATTATTATTAAAGTAGTGTGTGTGTGTGTGTGTGTGTGTGTGTGTGTGTGTGTGTGTGTGTGTAGCCAGAGGGCATCTTTCAGGAGTCGGTTCTCTCCCTCTACCTCACGGAGGCAGGATTTTCTTATTGGTTCTGCCACTCTGCATACTCCAGACTAGTCCCTGAGCTATCTCTGCCTGTATTCCTACAGAAGCGCTGGGATTACAGATGTGTGTCTCCATGTCGAACTGTTTGACTTGGGTTCTGGGGATCAAACTCAGGTTGCCAGGCTTCTGTGGCAAGTGCTTGTACCCACTGAGTCATCTCGTTGGCCCTGGATTCAGTTTCGGAAGCAGCCCCTCAGACAGGAAGACGTTCTGGGCAGGGCAGCAGCATGGGCAGCATGGGCAGCATGGGCAGCAGGGAGAAGAAGCCTCATGTCTTGCCTGTGTTATTAGTCCAGACATAGCTAACTTGATGCTAATTAATTGGTCATGAGTGGGTCTCAGGGACACAGATGTTGGAGATCTGAGCAGTTTAATTCAGCTGAGTTCTATTTTATTTGCAGTGCTAGGGGAATGCCCCCAGGCCTTTGGGCATCCTAATCAAGTGCTCTACTATTGAGCTATATCTCTAATCCTTTCTTCATTTATTCATCTATCTATCTATCTATCTATCTATCTATCTATCTATCTATCTATCTATCTATTTTGAGACAAGTTCTCACTATGTATCCCTGGTGGGCCTGAAACTCACTATGTGAACCAGGCTGGCTGGCCTTGAACTCAGAGAGATCTGCCTGCCTCTGTGCTGGGATTAAAGGTGTATGCAACCACACCTGGTTTGGGTTTTTGTTTTGTTTTGTTTTTTTCTTTTGAAGCAGGATCTCTTCTAGCTGAGGCTGGTCTCATACTCACTAAGGAGCCACGGATGATGTTGAATTTCTGATTTTGTTGCCTCCACCTCCCAAATGCTGGACTACAGACATCTACTACTAGGCCCAGACCATGTGGTACTGGGGACTGAACCCAGGGCTTTGTGCATGATAGGCAAGCACTGTGGCCACCTGAGCTACAGCCCCAACCCTCCTCTGAGCTTTAGTCCTATGTTCTTTGCATGACTTAGGAGGAACTCCTGATACACCTGTGGAGGTATCCGTCTCTCTCTCTCCACGGCATCGAGGGTGCGTTTGCTGAGCCTGGAATAAAAACAGTCATCCCCGGTCGAGTCATCGGAAAATTTTCAATCCGCCTAGTCCCTCACATGAATCTGTCTGTGGTGGAAAAACAGGTAACAAGTGTCTGCTGTCACTAGGCCCAGCAGTACCACTTCTGAGTCCCGTGCACCACGGCAAGTGGAGCCATTCTACGGTTATTTCTGAAGTTACTTTTTTCCTAACACAAAAGAATGGAACAAATGTCAAGAAGCCGGTGTCAGCCTTACTCCGTGCAAACCTCTTTCCTCAATTATAGAAGCCAGACAAATAGCCACTTGAAGCTGCGATGATGGGAAATTTTTAAAAATTAGATGTTAGCTATAAAGGCAAGATTGGTTTTACACATAGATGGAGTAGGTAACTGGCCGCACTTGGCTGGAGCTGGAAAACCTCAAGCCCAATCATTTGTTAGCTCATGATAGTTGAAGCCAGAGTGTGGAAGGCAGCCATTGTGAGGAAAGTACTGTCTGAAGGAGTTATCTATCTGAGTTATCAGCCCATTATTAATTTACCTCGAGTTGGTTCAGCAGGAAATAGATGCTTGAATCAGAGAGCTCAGGAAATACCTCCGTGCCTCCCCAGCTCTCAACTCTCTTGTCCCCTTTCCTTGTCTTGTGCTCTAATTGCATCCTAAAAGTCTCCTCCCCTCTCTCCTCAGTCCTCCCCTCTCCACTCAGTCCTTCCTTCCCTCTCCACTCAGTCCTTCCTTCCCTCTCCACTCAGTCCTTCCCTCTCCACTCAGTCCTTCCCTCCTGCTTCCTTCCCTTTAGGAAACACCACTCTTCTATCTTGTGGATACACACTCCACAAGGGTAGGGACTCCCTTGTCTCCTTCGCAGCTACATCCCCAGCACCCTGGTGCTAATGAGTGCTAGCTGAAGGAATGAAAGGATGTAGATGTAACCAACCGTCTTATTAAATAAGAAACACAGAGCCAATGTAAAGATAAAAGCCCAAGAGGTCAGAGCTAAGAGCCTTGCCACCTGCCGCCAGCCAGCTTCTTCCGCCAAGAGACCTCTCTGAAAAGAAGGGAGGTACTTCCTGTGCGTTTGTCTTATAAAGAGTTCTTGTTTTTCCTTCTCATTGGTTGTAAACCCAACCACATGACCGTCTCATCACTGTCTATCTGTAGGTCACTCCAGGTCTTCTATGGTTGGTATTGAGATTAAAGGCGTGTGTCTCCAATGCTGGCTGTATCCTTGAACACACAGAGATCTACCTAGTTCTGCTTACCAAGTGCTGGGATTAAAGGCATGCGCCACCACGCCCGGCTCTTGCTATGGCTTGCTAATAGCTCTGACCCCTAGGCAACTTTATTTATGAACATACAAATAAAATCACATTTCAGTACAAATAGAATACCACTATAAAAGGAAGCTATGCTTCCGAGGTTGGAGCCCACCAGAAGGATTTCCTCAGCAGCCATTGGAAAGGAGTAAAGCCATTTCTTAACACGTCTCCTTCACCGTTTAATTTGGAATTGCTCCCACTTTTCAGAATTTTCCAGAATGTGTAATGTCCCCCAAAGCGTCATTAGAGTGTTGCTAGATCAAAAACCAAAGACACGGCAATTGAGGAGCTGTATGTGGATTATGTTTCATAATTTCCAGCGAACATCACTCAGCTAACACTATGGATCAGGGACTGTGCAGGTACACAGGTTCAAGGGCAATTAGAGCACATAGTTCCCCTCTGGATAAAGCCCAGAGCCTTGGAAGCCCCTGTTCACTGTTACACACCCAGTGGCGTACCTAGAGGCTCACGATGCTCCAACTCATCAGGTCAGGGTTTCCTCTGGTTTCCGGGTGGAAGACAGTACACACTGCAGGAGCAAAGTCCAGCATTCTACTTGTTATTGACAGTGTCGCCTTCTAGGTAAAGCAGCATCTTGAAGTTGTGTTCTCCAAAAGAAACAGTTCCAACAAGATGACTGTTTCTATGGTAGTAGGACTCCACCCATGGACTGCAAACATCAACGATACTCAGTACCTCGCAGCAAAAAGAGCCATCAAAACAGGTGGGCCTTAAAGATATTTTGATTCACCTGTTGGCATCGGGGCCAAGGCACTTTTAAGACTCAAATATCAACTGTCTTCTTTATCCAACGTGCATCATTTGCAGTTATCTAGAGGGGTAGAACCAATAGAATGAGTTTATATAAAAGGGGATTTATTTGGCTGCCTTTTGTGACACAGTCTGGACTTTCCAACCAATAGCTGCCTCACATTGGAGAGATCAAGAACTCAGTAGTTGCTTAGTTCCTGAGGCTGGGTGCTAACCTGGTTCTAAAGGCCTGGAAGATTCCTGGAGATCTACTGGTCTTCAGTCTACATCGGAAGCCCAGAGGGGCTTGGTTCTGGTAGAAAGGAAAGCAGAAACAGCATTGATGAACTTGACAGCAGGAAGAAAGGTGAACAGGAAAAAAAAAAAAAGCTTCCTTTTTCTGTCTCCTTTATCCAAGTCACCAGAAGCTGCCATCCACATCTGGGGGGTGGGGGGCTCTTCCCACCTCAGATGACCTGATAAGAATGTCCTTCAATGGAGTGCCCCATGGCTTCCCTGTTAGTTGATTTCAGATCCAGTCAAGCTGACAACTAAGATTAACCACCACACAGGGCACAGTATTGTGTGCACAGGATGTTTCTTACCTGATACTTACTGTAGTCATCACAACAGCCTTCTCCAGTTTACAGAGGAAATGAAGTAATACATTTACAGAGACGAAGTAATTTGTGAAAGAGACTGTGTTGGTTATTTTTTTCATCACCATGAAAAGTACCTAGAGGAAACAACTTGAGAAGGAATGGATTTACTTTGTCTCACAGTTTCAGAGGTTTAATCCATCATAGTAGGGGAGATATGATAGGATATTTCAGCTCCTATAATGCCAGTGAAAGGAACTGCAGCAGAAGGCATGCCACAGGGCGTCTTCTCAGTGGATGTAAGGGGCCATGCTCCTCCATGAGTAGATATAATGGTTAACAATTCCTAGTGTAAGGAGAGATTTTTCTTTGGTGGTGTAGCTACCTGCAAGTTGTCCATGCTCTTGCAACTAACACCAGTTGAACTCATTTGGACACCAAACTAGTCTTGGGTAGAATTGTTTTTCTTGTCTTGGTGCCTTGACTAGAGTGAATGAATTTTTTTTTCAGGAAAAATCTTACAACAATAGTAGATAAAATATACCACTGTTAAGCCAGGCAATGGTGGTGCATGCCTTTAATCCTAGCAGTTGGGAGGCAGAAGCAGGTGGATCTCTGTGAGTTCAAGGCCAGCCTGGTCTACAGAGCTAGTTCCAGGAATCCAAGGCTATACAAAGAAACCTTGTCATGAAAAACATATATATATATATATATATATATATATATATATATATATATATAACATATATCACTGTTAATTTCTGATTCTTGATTGTTGCACAATAGTTACATAAGATGCTTACATGGAGGAAAGAAGAGTTAGTGCTATATAGGAATGCTGTATAGGCTATATTTGCAATTTCTCTCAATTCTAAAATTTTCACCTTGGTTCAAAATTAAAAATTTAAGCCAAGTGTGGTTACACACACTTTTAAGTCTATCACCTAGGAGGCAGGGGAATTTTGAGTTGATCGGAAGTCTGAACTATATCATGAATTCTATGTCAGCTTGGGCTACATGACAAGATCCCAAGAAATAAAGAAAAGCACACATTTCTGTACTCAAGGTTAGTGACAGGTAGTCTTGTCATCATTTAGTCTACTGCCTCCTTTTCCTGTGTTTCAGTGTTTGGAGTCGATCCTGATATGATCCAGGATGGGTCGACCATTCCAATTGCTAAATTATTCCAGGATATTACACAAAAGAGTGTAATGATGCTCCCATTGGGGGCTGTGGATGATGGAGAGCACTCTCAGAATGAGAAGATCAACAGGTGAGCTGACCCTGTGAAGGTGGGGAATTCATGGGGGCCTGTCCATTAGCCTAGGGTGAGACACGACAATAATAGACCTGGTGGCCTAAAGACTTGATGGTTATCCCCCAACTGTTCCTTAGGTTGGGAACACCAGGTTAAGCCTGGTGTCTTAGTTAGGGCTTCTATTGCTATGAAGAGACACCATTACCATGGCAACTCATAAAGGAAAACATTTAGTGGGGTGGCTTACAGTTTCCAAGATTTAGTCCATTATCATCATGGTGGAACATGGAAGCATGCAGGCAGACATAGTGCTAGAGAAGGAGCTGAGAGTTCTATATCTGGATCTGCAGGCAACAGGAAGTGAACTGTGTCACTGGGTGTAGCTCGAGCATAGGAGATCTCAAAGTCCACCCCCACAGTGACATACTTCTTCTGACAAGGCCACATCTACTCCAACAAAGCCACACCTCTTGATAGTGCCACTCCTTTGGGGGACATTTTCTTTCAGACTACCACACCTGGTCTCAGACTACTGCCTTCCTTGAGTGTCCTCATGTGGCAGAACTAGAGCTAAGGGGGAGAGGGAAGTAGTGAGGAGGAGGAAAGGACTGGCCCTGCCTACAGGCAAGCAAGGGGCTCTGGTGTTTCTTCCCTTATACACTCACCAGCACCACCGGATTATGGCACATTCTCAGGCATCATTTAACTGAATCATCTTTTCATTAGAAGGTCCCTCCAGTGTTGTCTCATGGCAGGTTAGGGCTTCAACATACGGATTTGGAGGCTGTGACATTTGGTGCATAACAAAGAATATTTAGGAATGCTTGATATGAACATATTGACAGATTATATAAACCTCCAAATAAGTGAGAAACAAGAATGTTTGATTCTTCAATCCCCATCATGTCAAAAATAAGAAGCCAGAGAAACTCTGAGAAACTCAAGAAAGCCATGTGGGGCAGTGCGTTCCAGGAATCCTAGCACCCAAAGAGACTAAGACAGGGGAATAAAGCAAAATCAATGATGATGGGCATTTCTATGGTTGAGTCCAAGATTAATTCCCTCCTTTCCTTTCTCCTCCTCCTCCCTGCCTTCTCCTCCCCTCTCCCCCCTTTTCTTTCTTCTGCTTGCTATCCTGAGACAGAATCTTGTTCTGCACCCTGGCTGGCCTGGAAAGCTCTGTGTAGACCTCTGAGGTTTCAGCAATCCTCTTGCCTCTGTTTCCAAATGCTGGGATTACAGGTGTGCAAACCACATCTGGTGATCTTATCTTCTGATCTCATCTGTTCAATAATATGTCATTCTCCTTTTGGATTAACAAGTGACTTTGAGCCTAGGATCTCAAAAGCATGCTAAATACTTAATGCTAATGCCAAATACAGAAGCAATCTAAATACTTTAGATGGACTGGATTTATACTACATACAATTTTTCTGTGGACATGGTTGGCTGCTTTTCCTTCATTGTGAGTGGAAATGTGTTTCCTTGTTTATATTTCTGTTAGGTGGAACTACATACAGGGGTCCAAATTATTCGCTGCCTTTTTCCTGGAGTTGTCAAAGCAGCACTCATGACAACAGGTGCCGTCCAGTGTCTTCTGACCCACTGACAGATCTCTCCACTCAGACCCTGGGCAAAGCTGGAGCTGGAAAAATTCAGAAAATGTCAATCCAGGAAAGTATTTGTTCCTCCCCATTTACAATGTCTTGAGACATTTGGACCAGTAATAAAACATGTGAAAGACACAGGCATTGAAACAGTTTAACATTCCTTCTGTCACTTGCCTCCCCAAAGTCACAGCAACCTGAACCTTCACTCCCCCAAATTCAGTGCAACCGGCTGGAACTGGACTCAGCACAACCTTCCAGCACAAGTGGGACACTTCTTCAGCCAATCAGATTCTCGCTCAATCCTCCAGTTTACTGGTAGGCCCTGAAGAACTGTGGTGCCCAATCCTTCCACCCAGAATCTCGGGACCTGAACCACTTTTTGCCTCTGTTCTCTTAATAAGGAAAGCAATGACTTCCACCACTGGCTACAGTGATTTCCCCGTGGATTCATTTTTAGAAGAGTTACTGGGGCATGCCACTGTATTAACTTCCTGCCTCCCTTCTATTTTTTTTTCCTCCAATTTCGTGAACATTCTGAAGCTGAAATAAATGATCAATATTCATACCCACACACCATTTGGAATCTTTGTGCAAAGATGAGATTTTCTTTAATTCCAAACTTCCTCACCTTTGCCATGATTGATGCCATCTGCTCATTCCTCTGCTCCCTATTCTTCCCAGCCCATCAATAAAGCCCCACTCCCTGCACACATGCATACCTGCCATTCTACCAGCAGAATTTGCCCAGATAGGATTTCTCTCACCCCATTGAAATCTTACTCAATGACTATATCTGAATTGCTCAAAGCTTTTAATAGCATCAGTATTAGATGGAGAACTAATCAACCCTGACATCAGCAAGACATTCTCGATCTAAAGCCCTCTGCTAAATCTGCATTTGTTAATCATTTTAGTTCATCATCTTGTTTGGCTTGATTAGGCTTGATGGTGTAAACACTACAAAAAGTTAATCTTTTTTTTTTTTTTACAGTTGAGTATATATAAATAAACCAATCTTGATAAATTTGTTACTTATATCATATTAATAGAAAAGCACTTGAAGGCTTAGATTTTTAAATGTTTCTCTTGTGGTTCCAAATGAAAACAATCCATAACATGTTTTCCTTCATCTGCTAGCTATTGAAATATCACTTTTCAAATCTGCTGGATCACATTAAAGTTGGGTGGCTGAGAAGATGACTCATTGGGTGATGTGCTGGCTGCACGAACATGGCATTCTGGGTTTGGATTTCCAGCACTCACACACAGCTAGGTGCAGTGACAAACAGTTATAATCCCAGCACTAAAGGACCTAGACAGTCAGGTGGGCGCTCACTGCCAGCTCGTCTAGCCAGTTGATGAGCTCTAGGTGTCGTGAGAGACTAAACAATAATACATTCATTAATCTCATCCCTGCAGGTTCCGTGAGACCAACAGTGTCTTGGTTAATAACACAGGAGGGAAGGGGAGGAGGATAGAGAATTGGACCTAGGAAATGCCAGTCTTACAGAGTTCAGAGTTCATGTTTCTCTGCCATCCACGGTCTGAGTGAACTCAGTGAGTCTCTTCAAGTTTTCCACCCAACTCTGAGCCACGTGGCTACCCCAGCTTGGCTGCAATGTGAGATCCTAAAAGAAAGTATCGTTAAAGTTCATTACACATACAGAGAGGTAAGAAAACCATCGTAGTTACTGGTCAAGCCAATTAGCCAGTTATAAGGAGGCAAAAAATTGAGGGTACAGAAAAATTTAAATATTGGTTTTCAAAATTTTTATTAAGTAAATATGTGCATACAGGTTACATGATTATTCAATATATCCTACCCTGGGGCATGTTGTAATATTCCTGTCTTAGAGTTTCTACTCTTGTGAAGGGGAATCATGATAAATGGCAACTCTTATAAAAGAATTCATTTAACTGGGGCTTGTTTACAGTTCCAGAGGGTTACTACATTACCATCATAGTGGGAATATGGTAGCATGCATGGCAGGCATGGTGCTGAAGAAGTAGCTGAGAGCTAATCCTGCTCTACAGACAGGTGTGGGGCAGGGGTGGGGAAGCTGATATGGGTTTTTAAAACCTCAAACCCCACACCTGGTGACATGTCTCCTCCAACAAGGCACCTCCTAATCCTTCCAAACAGTTCTTCAACTGGGGACCAATCAAGCAAATATATGCATCTGTGGGGGGCATTCTTACTCAAACCACCACAATATCAATCAGGTACAACCTTACTGTATCATAAAAGGACAACATATCAAGCTTAGCTCATATTTGTAGTATACTAATGTGCAAGTATTGTGAAGTTTGGGGGCTCTGAGTACCAACTGGGCATTATAGATGCTCTGGAGGAAATTAAGAAGAACTTGGAATGTTTGGGTTTCATACTGTATTCATAAAAATAGAATGTAATAGTGTGGAAACCAGATGTGCGTGTCCACTGGACTGTGTAAGAGTTGTGGTCATAGCCATCTCTCTGCAGATGAGCAGGGAGAGGAGAATGAGCCAGGAAACACAGAGGTCCTGCTTCAACCCTCTTCTTCTTGCTCACACTAGGCACATCTAGTACTCCTATGGTTTTTGTATTAACCTATTGGCCATATGGTCCCCTCATCTGAGAACCAAATCCCCCAGTCTTCTGCCTGTTTCATGTTGGACACACTGATCATCCATACATCGTGGACATTTGCTCACCCTAAGCCTGTTTCCTCTCTGGAGTGCTTCACTTCGGCGAATAGGCAACAGTCTGGGTTATGGCAAAGCCTTGGAACTTCCTTCACATCTATCTTAACTCCATTTCAGGCAACTATTTCTACTATCTTTCATAGCTCCAAGCCCAAACTGCCACAGCTTTTGTTGGCTTTTTACAGAGGTTCCTTCCTGGTTTCTGCTTACACAACAGCATTTTTGTTGTTGTTGTTGTTGTTTCTGTTGTTTTTTTTTGTTGTTTGTTTTTGTCACACTGAAGATTAGGTGTCATTCTAATTCAGCAGAAGACCCTGGAGTGGCAATGAGATTTTAGAATGATCACAAGATTTCCCTACAATCATCTCCATGCACTCTGCTAGCCTCACTCTCCCTTTCTAGCAGTGTCCCAACAGCCCTGATTTCCTAATCCTTACAGTTCTTCAACACTTAAGAGTGGCCTCAGAGGCTCCTCATTGTCTTTTGTTTCCTGAGATACTCATACTAACCCCTGGGGGCTGGATAGTGCTGTTCTCTCATTATTTTTCAGATTATCAGCTTAGTGTGTGCTTATACATGAGTGCCGCTACAGGACAACTTGTGGGAGTCAGTTCTTTCCATCTACCATGTGGATTCGGGGGATCAAACTCAGGTTATCAGGCTTGGTGGCAAGTCCTTTCACCTGTTGAACCACCATTGATCCAGTTGTAATGGTGTGTTCATCTATGCACACATATGTGTGTACAGGTACATGTGTGCATCTGTGTGCATTCATGTAGAGGTCAGAAGTTGATATTGAGTTTTTCCCTCAGTTCTTCTCTACCTTATATTTTGGGACAGGGTCTTCTCCTAAACTTGGAGCCCCAAGATTTAGCTAGACTGGCTGACCAGCAAGTACCGAAGATTCTCGAGTCTCTGCCTTCTCTGCAGGAATATTCACAGTTCTTACCTAGCTCGGCGGAGCCCCAGGGATTGTGTGATATTTTGATTGTGTTCTGATGAATAAAGCTTGTTTGGAATCAGAGGGCAGAACTAGCCACTAGGTGACCATAAAGATTTGAAGGACTGTAGGCAGAGAGGACACAGGAAGTGGTAAGGTGGGGACTGAGAGAGGATCTCTGCCTTTTTGGATAGAGGAACGGAAGCGGTGGGAAGCAACTGGTGGCTGCTCCTTGTTCTCTGATTTTTCAGGTTCTTACCCAATATTTGACTCCTGATTTTTTATTGATAAAGATTAATGAGATTAATGCTTCACCCAGATGTCTTGTATGGGTCACCTAAGCTACTCTGATTGAAGAAAGCAATGATCTTGTCCAACTCAAAGGAAATAATCACCCAACAAAGGACATTCTTTAAGTCAGTGGCCACAGAGTAGCACATGAGCATCACAATATCCTAAACACTTTTCCATGGAATGCCGATATTTCAAAATTGGTGATTTCACAATTAATCAAACAACCAACACATGAGTTGATCCAAGAGTTACGTTGAGTAATCATCTGATTGGATAAGGGCAAGCTGAGCTGAGTCTGCATCATTGTAAGGTCCACACATGTTGGAGCCCACTAGGTTTCCTAGTGGCTGTACCCAGCAGTACTGCATAAGAGGTTGATTGGACCATGGACCTGGGTACCAGGTGACTGTAACTAGCAAGGGGGAGGTCTTTTGCTCCACTCCTTGGCATTGTTATAAATAGACCTTTGAAATAAAGTTCTGGGCTGGTAGCTAAGGATCCAGGCCCATTCAAGTCTATCCTGTGTTTTCTGTTTCTTTACTCTATTTCTAATGAAGTCCCTTATCCCTCATTCCTCAAGAGTTCCTGGGGTAAATAAGTGTGGGGGCTGGTCCGCCACACACACACACACACACACACACACACACACACACACACACAGAGCACCTGACCCAGAATCAGAGTCCATTGGATTTCTCAGATGAAATAAGATCCACAAAGTGAAGCCCGTGCTGTGCCATCTGGCTTCTTACTTATGTGGGTACATCGTTTTGCCTATAAGCAATGTCCCAAACAAACTCTGTTACATGGCAGAACCAAAGGACTATCTAATGCCATTTTAGTAAACAGGACACTACACTACTTTAGAAGTCTAATAGTAAGTGAATTCAACATAAAATATATATTTTAAAGGCTTGTTTTTATTTATGCGTATATGTATGTCTCACTGATTCATGAACACATGTGCAGGTGTATGTGGAGATCAGCAGAGGGCATCAGATTCCTTGGAGCTGGAATTATAAGTGACTGAGTTGCCTGTAGGTGCTGGAAACTGAACTCCTGTCCTTTGCAAGAGAAGCAAGTGCTCTTAGTCACTGAACCACCTCTCCTGATCCAAATGTTAAATATTTAAATAGCATTTTTTCAATTTAAGTTTGAGTACTTTGAATGTGTAGTAGCTAATGAAATAACGAATGTTTTAGATCTTGACTATGTACAACAATGTAAAATATGTAAATATGCCTATGGTTAATGTAGTATAACTTGTTGACTTATGATGCCACTGCCACTCATAACATGAAGATTTAAACTGAAAGTTTCCACTGTTTGTTTTGCCCTTTCATTGATCAAGTCTGCAACTTTACATTCACACTGTAGACTCCTCACCAAGGAAGAAAGATGACCTTCCACTCTGCAATGATGATGAAAGCCTTTTCAAAGTGAGATCCTGGGAGGGAGGCTGGGTTGGGTATGTTTTGTACTTTGCTCAGCTGCCCAAGAGCTTTATGATGGGTAAAGAACAAAGCCAGAAACACACGAGGATTTTCTTCAGGGATGGAATGGTACGTTCTTTCCACAGAATGATTTATAAGGAAAGTGATGGTAGATATAATGACTATAATTTCTTAACAGTTATGATAAGTAAATAAATGTTCCTGAACTATTTTAGTTTGGGTAGAAGTGAAGAGGAAAAAATGCCATTATGTCGACAAATCTTATTTTAAAACACTATTCTAGTGTAATTCCTTATTCTAGATGGGGAAAAAAACATGTCAGAGAAATTAAGCCTTTCACTATAGTAGAAAATATGAAGTTTTAAATTATCCCACCTCCCACATTGAAATTCACCAAAACAGCATTCAGAAAGAGCTAAGATTTAAAATTCTAGTGTGGGTGTTTAACATACATATTCACACTGTTATTGTAAGTAGGCATTTGAATGTAATAACAAAAATGTGACAGGGAACTAGAATGTTAGATGACTGTGGTATTAGTCATGAGGAATGACCAACCTTCCTCTGGAATTGTAAGTTATTATTATCAAATAAACGGCGTTATTTAAAGTGTATTTACACCCCCTTTCAGAACCAGAAGGCAGAGATCTGGGCTACTTCAGCAGGTAAAAATAGGGATACAAGGTTCTGAAAAGGAGAGCCTCAGAGGGAAACACAGGCTTCGGCATATTCTGCCTAAGTCACTGGGTGAGGCAGGTTTGATCCCTCTAGGGAAGGATGGAGGAACTAGGTGGGACTCAACTGTTCACCATGGCAAAAGAAACAAAGCTTGAAGTGAAAATTCGGACCCGGTGACTGCCTGTTAGAACAACGCAGACCCCCAAAGCTCTCCGGTGCTCATTAGGGGACAGAAGGAACAGGATGTGTGACCATAACGTGTCCTCCTGGCTGGACATCATTATTGCTGTCTTTATTGAGAGGAGTTATGATCATCTCAATGAGGCCTTTACCAGACTGCGCTTAGCAAATTTCCTGCAAGGGGCTGGTAAGATGGCTCAGCGGGCAAAGGTGCTTGCTGTGGAGCTTAGCAGCCTCGGTCTGGTCCCCTGGACCCACATGGTGGAAGGAGAGAGCCAACTTCCACAAGTTGTCCTCTGACCTCCCCATGTGTGCTGTGGCACATGTACTCGCGAACACCACACACACACACACACACACACACACACACACACATGTTTAAATTAATTCCTATAAGGAGGGAGGGGGGAAACTCATGAGGCCCCTCCTCAAGGATAGATAAGTGGTAATCAATTGCACACAAGAAGACACTCTTTAAGAAACATAATGTTTTTATTAATCCTTGAGAATTTCATGTTTTTTAATCATATTCATCCTTCCACTTCTCCCAGATCCACTTACACCTCCCACTCCCTCAACTTCATGTCCTTTTTGTTTAATAATATGTAAGTTCAGTCACTGCTGCCCATATATTCCCGGGTGTGAGGTCATCCACTGCAGTGTGGTGGGTCTATTAGGAGCTGTAACTTTAAAGAAAACTGATTCTCTTTTCTTCAGAAGCCACAGCCATTCATACCTCACTTAGGGGTGGAGGCTCACAAGCTTGATCTTGTGCAGGGTTTTTAGTTTTTCTATTTTTGATTTTTTTGGAGACAGGGTTTCTTTTTGTAGCCCTGAGCTCTGACTAACCTGGAACTTTCTCTGTAAGATCAGGGTGGCCTCATGCTCACAGAGATCTGTCTGCCTCCTGATGCTGGGACTAAAGGCATGTACCACCATGCCCCACAAGAATGTATAGCCCAGGCTGGCCTCAAACTTGTGATCCTCCTGATCCCCCACCTCCTTCAGCAAATCCCATGGTTGTGTCTTACCACAACGGGCTTGTGTGGGTCTTGTACAGGCAACCACAGATGCTGCAGTGGTCCTGTCATGCCCAGAAGACACTGTTTTAGTCCAGTCCTTTCCAACCTCTGGCTCTTACAATCTTTCCACCCCCTTTTCTGTGCTGATATTTGAACCTTGATGGGAGGGCACAATAGAGATGTCCCATCTGTGGCTGAGCACTCCACTGACACTTAGTCTCTGCATTTTCCAAGTATGGAAACTGTTTCATTGGAGACAGGGTCTAACTATGCAGACGAGGCTAGCTGGAAATCCACAGAGCCCGTGTCTGCCTCTCATATGCTGGGATTAAGGGTGTGCACCACCATACCTGGCAAAGGAAAGTGGCAGTATAGTTGTCTGCAAATTGTCCAGAGTACTCTAATGATGCAGCTTTAGTGACTCATCCCCAATGCTGGAGTGGGGCTTTTAGTGGTCCAGCTGGCCGAGTTCCCCAGCCTTCTGTGAGTATAATCCCAATAAATATCTTAAGTCACCAAGCTGTACTTAGGAGGAACAATTTCTGGTCTGTCTGTCTTTGCCCTTGGTATCAGTGGCTTAGTTAGGGTTTCTATAGCTGTGAAGAAACAACATGGCCACGACAACTCTTATAAAGGCAAGCATTTAATTGGAGCTTACAATTTCAGATGTTTATTCCATTGTCATTGTGGTGGGAAACATTGTGGCCTGCAGACAGACATGGTGCTGGAGAGGGAGCTGAGAGTTCTACATCTCAATCCACAGGCAACAGGACATAGCTTGACCATAGGAGACATCAAAGCCCCCACAGTAACACACTTCCTCCAACAAGGCCATACCACCTAATGGTGTCACTTCCTTTGGGGGCCATTTTCTTTTAAACCACCACAGGGGTGAATACAAATAGACTCCTCAGGAAAAAACACATGCCATGTCAATAGTAAGAACAAAAGCAGCTCTCACCTATCTCCCATGAAGACAGTCAGAGACAGCTCATTCTGAAGCCAAATATGTGTGGCCATCAGCAGGACAGCCAAGGCTGTTAAACAGAGAAACCTTGGAAAAAATAATGTTCATTCTTTGCCTTTTTATATTGAAAGTCTGTGGCTTTTTTTTCCATTTTATGAGGCTCATAGTTAAGCATGATTTGAGTCTCAGAAGGGATTTTGATTTTTTTTCCTTTTTTTGAGACAGGGTCTTACTGTGTAGATCTGGCTGACCTGGAACTCACTATACAGAATAGATCAGGTTGGCTTTAAACTCAGGGATCTACCTGCCTCTGCCTGAATGCTGGAATTAAAAGTGTGTGTGCAGGCAAAAACTTTGTACTTTGAGCAGCATTGAGACTACTAAATATTATGGGAGTTTTAGGGATGGAATAAGTGAATTTTGCATTATAAAATGAAATGAGACTGTATGGGTCAGGGCCGTAATGCTATGACTCAAAATGGTGTTTTTATGTTGAGAAGGGGTTGTGCTGTGGTCTTCATTAAACCGAACTGCATTTAAAACGAGCATAGAAATACACCTCTGGGTATGTCCATGAGGATGTTTCCAAGAAGGTTTAACTAAAGAGTGAAGGCCCAGCCTGAATGTGGATGGCATCACCCTATGGGTCAGGGCCTTGGGCTGAACAGGAAGGAGAAAGCAAGACCAGCATTCACTTCTCTCTGCTTCCTGACCGAGGCCACTATGTGACCAGCCTCATGTTACTTTTTCCATGTCATCCCTGCCACATTGGACTGCAATCTTTTTAGAACTATGGAAAATAAGTCACCTTCACCAGGTATGTTGTCACAGTAAGCGAATAACAGTTTCCTTTGCAAGGATGAGAACGTCTTTATTGTAGTTGTTGGTAGCAAATGATGTGGGTAAACATTTAGCAGTGTCTATCACACAATGGGGACTCAATATATTACACTTATTTTTATTAATCTTGATGAATATTTTTATATTTATAAATACAAAATCACCATTAATCTTTTCCCTGTTTTTATTATCTTTTTTTCCTCTACAGTTTTCCTTTTTAGCATTTTTTATTAGTAAAAAATTTTATACAATGTATTTTGATCATAGTCACCACAGTCCCTGACTCATCCCAGATCCACCCTCCTTTCCCTTCTATCTAACTTTGTGTCTTCTTTCTTTTTTAAACCTATCAAGTACGTTTGTGCTGCCCTTATACTCTTGGATGTGTGTGGAACATGGCTGACCTCTGAGTGGCCATGCTCCCTTAAAGAAAAAGGACTCTGTCTCCTAGGAACTATCATTTGTAGTTGTTTTTTGTTTTTAATCTTTGGGGGTCCTCCACCCAGCTCCCAAATAAACACACGGAGACTTATTCTTACTTAGGAATGCCTGGCCTTAGCTTGGCTTATTTCTAGCCAGCTTTTCTAACTTAAATTATCCCATTTTTCTTTGTTTTTCCTCTGGCCTTTTTACTTTTCTTTATTCTACATTTCTTTCTTTCCTTCTTACTCCATGGTTGGTTGTGTGGTTGGGTGGCTGGCCCCTGATGTCCTCCTCTCCTCTTTTTCTCACTCCTTGCTTTCCCTCAAGTCTAGATTTCTATTTATTCTCTCTGCCTGGCAGCCCTGCCTATTTCTCTCTCCTGCCTAGCTATTGGCCGTTCAGCTCTTTATCAGACCAACCAGGTGTTTCAGACAGGCAAAGTAACACCGCTTTATAGAGTTAAACAAATGCAACATAATAAGAATGCAACACATCTTCACATCATTAAACAAATATTCCACAGCATAAATGAATGTAACACATCTTCAAATAATATTCCACAACAATCGTTTGCCAGCAGCAACCTCAGAAGGGGTGGGGCTTTGTGCCCACCTCACCTCTCCATGCCGAAATCTTGGTCTTGTTCATACTGTCATGACTGCTGTGAGCTCACACATGCAATCGCCCTTCTGTGTTCAGAACACAGTTTTCTTGCAGTCATCCTCTGGTTCTTTGAACCTTTTTGCCCCCATCTTAGTTACTGTCCTAGTGCTGTGAAGAGACACCATGACCACAGAAACCCTTATAAAATAAAGCATTTAATTAGGACTTGCTTACAGTTTCAGAAGTTTACTCCATTATCATCATGGTGGAGAACATGGCAGCACACAGGCAGACATGGTGCTGGAGTAGCTGAGAATTCTACATCCAGATCTATAGACAGCAGGAAGAGAGAGCCTGGGCCTAGCATGGGCTCTTGAAATCTCAAAGTCCACTCCCAGTGGCACACTTCCTCCAACAAGGCCACACCTCCTAATCCTTGTCAAATATGTTTTCCATTTAGGGCTGAGTGTTTCACAGTCTTTGATCCTCTGCACCTTGGTCAGTTGTGAGTCTCTGTGTTAAACTCTATTAAACAAAGAGGGGTCTTTGATGATGCTGAAAGATGCACTAATCTGGGGCTCTGGGCCATGTGCCTTATTTTCTGTTTTAATGGTTTTAAAATCTCAATTTTTAAAGAGAAAAGAACAATTAGAAATTGGCTTATCGTTTAGTCCTTTGTGTTGGCACTGAAGTTTCTTACCAGGAAGTGTCTGTTCTAGGGAGCTGAGACCTCCTGGTAGTGAGGAAAGCTGTCACACTGCACCTGGCTCAGTACTATTCCTTCCTTTCTTTAGGTGTTTTTTTTTTTCCCCGTGTGTGTGTGTGTGTGTGTGTGTGTGTGTGTGTGTGTGTGTGTGTG
>CABHPQ010002185.1:0-14790 GCA_902168405.1 Peromyscus aztecus
ACACACACACACACACACACACACACACACACACACACACACACACACACTGAATCATAGCATCAATAACAGCAGTAAAAGAAGGCATACATGCCCACCTAGTACTTGTTACTTCTAAATCGGTTATCAATCTCTGCCCCACTGATAATTGGGCAAAGAGATTGCCATGTATACAGTAGGATATTTAACTGCCTTGTATACAGTAGAATATTTAACAATATTCCTGTGTTTTCTTCAACTAAATGCCAGTAGCATCACCATTTGGCTCAACAATACAAAAGTATCTAATTATTTACAAATATCCCAGGAGAACCCGAGTCTCACTGCATAAGAACTACTAGGTACAAATGTATCAACTGTATACCATTTCCTCACTAGGTATAAATGTATCAACTATACAATTTCCTCAAAATAGCATGGGGAGAGGTTACTCCTGATTTTACATCACAATTCACAGACAAAGAAATGGAATTTGACAGCTAGAAGAGCTGAATAAAGAATAATTTGAGGTGGTTCCTTTAGCAATTAAATGTAAGAACAGTGACTTAAATGCATCCATAACTTATTTTAAATCTCTCTCTCACCCCTCCCTTCCTTTCCTCTTTTCTCCACCCCTCTCTGTATCTCTTTTTCTTTCTTCCCCCCTCCATTCCCCTCTCTTTCCCTTTTGGAAGAATGAAATAGGAAAACATACTGTCACATGCCTGTCTTTGTCAGTGGTTAACATTATACCCTTTGTTTCTTTTCAACTAGATACTGGTCTAGAGCTCGAGAGCATCACTTCAGTAGTCACAGGATGTTCATGGATGGGGTGTCCTTTATTAATGTATCTGGCTCTTCACTGTTGAATATTTACATAACTTCTCATTTTCAAATGCTCAAACTGTACTCCAGAGAGTCGACGTCTACATTTAACTGTGCATAGTCCATTCCTACTGATTGCTCTATTAGTTAATATTTCATCCAGGAATTTAGTATTCCAAATGTACCATTTCTGAGAGGGAAGGGAGAAGATACCAATGTCTATATCAGGACAGAGATCCACCATAAGCCAAGATAATCCCAGGAAAACTGGCATACATTTTTATCCAAATTTCAGTCACTTTTCCTAAAATAACACAGATCTATGAGATTTCTGTTGTTTAGATTTATTTTCTTTCTCCAAAGAGAACATTAAATTTCTCACAAAGTCACCAAGGTTTCACCAGGAAATAGAAGTATTTCTGCCCAAATAAGGAAGATGGGAATCTAAAATATAATTTTCACTCTCCAGCACATAACAAATCTCATAATTGAACAACATTTCCTCCCAGAAGGATGGAGATTTTTTCTTGTCTAGAATTGACCAAATTTATGTATTCTGTTTGGGCTTTTACATTTCTCTTGTTTGCCAAGACAAAAACATATTCCTTCTTTTTTGTAGTTATTTGTTGTTTGAATACTCTAAAAATGTTTGGATACTCAAGGCCAGACAGCATCCCAAATTTTGAAAATACAAATATAACCAAAGGTCCTAGGACTTTGTGTAATATAGAGGATTTTAAAACAAAACATGAAGTGTCCCTGTGTCCCTGTTATGACAGCAATCCAACTGTACAGGACATCAGTTGTATGAACTTCTAGGCTGCCATTGCCTTGGACTATGGGGTAAGCTAATGTTCTGTGCTGTCCGGCACCAGACACCTGAATGACATCTCTTCATTCAAAATCCAGGCCAAAATTGTGTTTCTGAAAGCTCAGTGTGCCCTTTAAACTACATTTCTGTGTTCTGATGTGGTCAGTATATCCATCCCTTTTCTAATTAGTAGTTTGTCTTTCTTGAGGATCAGATACAACCATCTTCACCCTTGCATCTCATGAGTCTACTATAGTTTCTAGTATAGGATAAGGACTCACTATGCATGTACTAAATAAACAATTGAGCATGAAAGAGAACAGTGTGGGAGTACTATTGGTCTTGATTACATAATGTGTCTAAGAGTCCTTGACTAGAAGATTGGGAGAGAGGGTAACTCATCCAGGAATGAGAGGGTCAATGCTAAGTGAACTTGCTGATAGTAGAGGCTGCCAGGTTTTTCTCCTAAGAAGAAGCTATTCCATAAAGCCCCAGACATCATGCAAGAAGTCATGAAGAGGAATCCTATGTGCTCAAAAGTTTGGACGAGGGATTGTAAAATAGGTGTGTAAACTCTGGATAGTCTCCCTAGAAACTTTAGAACATCCAAAGGGGTGTGTGTGGGTGCATGTGTGTGTGTGTGTGTGTGTGTGTGTGTGTGTGTGTGTGTGTTTACCTAGTACCTGAAAAGCCTAGGAATTAGATGTGGTTATGAGGAAGGATGTAAACAGAAACCAGTGGGACAGAGGCTCATAAATGTCCAATGCTCATGTTTTGTTGTGGTAGTGATGTTAAACCTGACTATCTTCCCTGTAAAGATACAAGGAACTTGAGGGACAGCTCCAAGTAATTGATTCCTATATTGACTAAGGGTCTTTCTCAGAGTCTGATGGAAAGCAGGTCACTATTTAATGGCATTGAATTTCTGGACAGGATCCATTTATCCACAGGAAGCTTCTACAGGCTAGAGTAAAATCTTCCTTGCATACCCCAGAAACTTTTGAGAACAGTCATCTTAGACTTCTAAGAATTACCCAGTACAAGTGAGAAACTGCAGAGAGTTCATATAAACTTGCAAGATTCAGTTGTTAAATACCAATGGAAAAAAAAAGATAGTTATCGAGCCATAGCAAGTTTAAATTGAGCAAAGAGAGGACATTAACACCACAGAAACTGTCAAACACTCCAAATCAGAACACCATCTGCCTCACAGGCAGCTGGTTACCCATGTCACCACTGTCAACTTCTGATTACCCAATATTCAGAGTAAGTTTTTAAACGACCTTCTGCTGGATTCAGACTCTTACTATATGCAACTAAGAAAACTGATACAGATAGTGATTGACAGTTCAGGAAAACAGAAAGGAAAGAAAATGTTTATAATAGAATTTAGTGATATACAGAATTGTACTTTATGATCTGTCAGTGTAGGGAACTTGAGAAAATACTGTAGATCTCTTCCTAAGGATATATCTTTAGGATGGGTTTTAGGTATGTAGGACCCCTGGGATTAATAAGTATGTACAGCTGGTGCTGAGTTGATTGGATAAAAGCATAAGTAATATGTCAATATTAAAAGAAACCAATTCTTGAAAATGTAGTTGGTGACCATGTATGATCCTGAGAGATTATTTTGAGTCTACAGATCTTAGGACTTTCAGAAAGGTAATACAGTTTGAACAGTGTGGACAAGGGGATATACGTCTCAAAACCCTACAGGGAGCTGAACTCTCTATAAGCAAACACATTAACTCTCTCCCAGTGAAAGATTAAAAATTCAGTTAAAGACATGAAGATTCATCCTGACTGATACAGACTTCAGAGAACCCAGTGACTTCAGTTACCAAATGAATCTGCAACAAATTTCAAAAACACGTTTCTCTTTCAGAGTTATTTAGACTCTGAATTGTGATTAGAGATTTGGCTATATGTTATCAATATTGCTGTCAATTGACTAAACTCAGTGGTATTGTATAACCAATATCTTGGGCAGAATTCTGACTCATACTAAAACATATTCTCCCTTAAATCATCAATATGTTTCAGACAATTTACATCTATCTCCAAGGCTGACTTTTCCCATCCAGAAATGACCTAAATATGCTTTGTGGGATTCAAAAACCAATGTCAGCTCCTTTTAGGAAAAATTGCTTTCATCTCTCCAAGAGCTGCTTCTGTGGAATGTGTGGTCGCTCTTTGCTAGAAGGCATTTGGAAAAGCCACATCAGCCTAAACTCTCGTGAGAATTCCTCTTGCCTGTCAGATACTTTATCTTCAAAGAATGGGACTTGACCATTATGGGCTCCCCTCATTCACCATGAGAAAATGAGAAAGCATGCATCTGTGTTACAATTGCTACAGTCATTGAGGTGACGTTTTGAGCTGCATGTTTTTATGCCATCCTGTTTCATTTGTAGTTGTGAAATTAAATGAGCAGTCCTCATTTTCACTAAGGAGACAACAGCCCAAATTTCTGCATTCGGACTCAGAGAGGTATAACATTCCATATTAAGTTTCTTAAGAGGATGATGGCTGAATATTTTAAAGGTAGACATGATTATGGTTGTTGGGTGCATTTGCTTACAATTAGCCAACATGTGACTTCTACCAATAGCAGAGTATATGACAGCCATCAATTAGGGCATTATGAAGCCAATCTAACTAGAAATTTGTGCTCATACTTACCTGGCAGGGAAGATACCATGATCACGAAGGTGGTTTTCCCAGGGCGAGGCATATCTATTGCACTCCAGATGTGCTGACCCCTGCAATTTCCTCAAATGCAGGAAACTAGCCTTCATAAATTGTGGTAGTGGGACTGCACTCATGCTCTCCTCTGAATAAAAAAAGAGAAAAGGAAAAAGAAAAGAAATTTGTGCTCTATAACTTATTGGCCAAATCCCACTTCTTTCTTGAAGTAACCAAATCATAAGAACAGCAAAAATCAAGCTGTTGTAGGAAGACAGCTTCCTCTTAGGTCTCTTGAGCTATCACTAGAATAAAAGGGCAAAACATAAAGCTAAGCACCTAATCAGTATTGCCACAAAGAACTGACTTTGCTTTCTATTGAATGTGTAAAATACTGAGTACAGGTACCTCATTCTTGTATTTGAATTTGCTTGTTTATTCTGTGAATGAGTATTTTGCCTGCATATAAGTATGTGCACCACATGCATGCCTGGTGCCCAGGGAGAGCAGAAAAGGGCATTGGATCCACTGGAACTGCAATTACAAGAGATTGTAAGCCACCACGTAGGAACCAAGCCTAGATCCTCTGTAAGAGCAGTCAGTACTCAATTGTTGAGCCATCACTCCAGCCACCCATTTCTTTCCCTTAAAGTGACAAATCAGAACTAAGTATTATTAGTTTCTATAGAGGCGAACTTAAAGTTCTTCAGAATTTAAAGGCAAATGAGTTCTGAAACCTAGGAAGTGTTCATTGAAATGCCTTAAAATGAACAAAAAGAATAGCATTTAATTAGTGCTGACTACACCAGAGGCTTTTATAGAGATGGTATCTTGATGTCAAGAGTCACTTAGAATATAGATATTCATGCTCCACAGGTGAAAATCAGGAGGTTAAAGAATTACATCAACCAGTATTACAAATATAACCAATAACAACGATAAGATTCAAGCCTTTGAATTTGACTGCAAAGTCTGGTGCAATCTGCTACAAAGGGCTAACTGTCCATTGTACACAAAGCTTTGGACACCAAACAATTAATGACCTTTCTTTCTAATGGTTCATGAGCTATGTTGCGTTACAATATGTACAGACATGACTAATGTAAGAGTGAAGACAGAACTACTTAAAATATGTTCAAGACATGCGTTTGAATCCTTTGGGGAGCAGTGCTTCTTTCTAGTTCCTTCAATTTGTAGAAAGACAAGTTGTCATTTTATTCATGGCCCTTCTCTACCATCTTATATCTGAATGCTGAGCTTGGAAAGAAGAACTGGACATGTGCAGCTCAGTGCAAGCGTCTGTTTCCCTTTGGAAGATGTCTTAATGAGGAAGAGCCTCTGTCGTATGCTGCAACTCCATTCTATTGCTCTTAACCACCACTGTCTCTGCACATACCATTGTGGTTGAGTGGAATTCCCAAGTTCAGGACTTGAATGCTCACTTGATCCCAGGCAGCAGGCCCACATCATGATATCAGCTCTATCACTAACAAAAATGATACTTTAGCTTTATGTTTGTCTTACTTCCTCATCTTATTTCTGTTGATTTGAGTTATAGAGAAAGGTACTAGTGATTGAACACTTTCTAATGCAACAAGATCCATATAAGTCATAGAAGCCACAACGAATGAAGTTCAATGTTAAAGGAAAACTTAGTAAAAATTGATAATTTCAGATTAGAGCTTGAGAAACATGTTGATATCAGAAAAGAATGCCTTCTGTCCACTATCCAGCAAGGTAAGTATGTTTCCTCATCAAAATAATCACTGTTCCCCAAGTGATTTCCTCATAAGCCAGGGTCCTAGTTAACCTCAAGAATCAGAGCTCACTTTTACTGTAGTGCCTCCCATTTACATTGGATTTATCATTTCATCTATACCCACAATTTCTATCCCAATCCAGGCCAGTGTCTTTTCTGGATTTATCCATAAGATTAGTGTCTCTGCTTCCACTCTTGCTGGTCTTTTTGATCAGTTCTTTGTAGTGCAGAGTAATAGTCGCAACAAATACAAATTCTCAATTTCAGCTCCTTACTTTCACTGTTGAATGGTTTCACATTGACCCCAACACAGCAGCTTCCAAGCCTCCTCCAGGTTTGGCTCACTCTTCTCTTCTTACTCCCTAAATCACAGCCTCATTGGCCTCCTCTCATTTCCTATTGACTCTGGAGCCTGCCTCAATCTGTTGCCTTTGCCTAGAACACTGTTAGCAATTTCTACTCTCTAGACAATTTGGGTTTTCACTCATTATCCATATAATAGTCCAAATGTTACTTCTAAGAGGGTTTTCTTGATACATATGAGAACATATGAGGGCTCACATTTGCCTTGTCAATCTACCATAGTTTGTCATTTTGGAGTTGTATTTGTTGTTACCTGTTTTACTCATTTTGCCTGTTACATGGTAAGTGTCAATTGGATATTGAATGCATATGTGAAATAAGAAAAAAATGAATGAATTCAACTATTCTTCCATCCTCAGAGCATGGAAACCAGGGCTTTCTCATTATTATAGGCTAAGCATTTAGCAAAGGATTGAAATGAAGCAGGATGTATTTCAAGACTATGAGCACTTGCACTGAATGTACCAATTTCGTTCGCATCGTAATATACCCAATAAAATGACCCAAAGGAAGAACAATTTATTTTAGCTCATAGTTTCACAGGATTCAGTCCATCAAGCAAGGCATGGTGGGGTTTAGTAGTAACTCCTACATTGATCTCACTTTTACTCCATCGCAGGCCCCTCACATACTGGATAGTCCAGCCAGCATTCAGAGTGGGTCTTTCCCCATTATTTGCCATCATACATATCAATATTCTCTGGTAACATCCACAAAAGTGCATACAGAGGTGTGTTTTACTAATCCTATGCATCCCTCAATCATCCAGTCAAGTTGAAAATCAAGATTACTCACCACAATGATCTCCAAGTGTTTTCACTCAAGTGCCGTGCTTCTGCAGTACTGAGTGTCTCAATTTCCATCTCTCCACATGACAGGAAAGTGGAGGTGTCATGCCATGACTCTTAGACATCTGTTCACTGTGAAGCAGGAGCCCCAGACTCTGGACAAAGCCCTTTTTTATTTTCAGTAGAGTTTAAGGTGTTTCGTGGATCCACATTGTCTACAACCCTTATTGCCATTCATCTTTCTTGTTAATCAAGGACACATGTCTATTGACTTTAATGGGGTCTTGAGTGCTCCACAATCTACTAAGAAGAGAAAGGATCAGTGCTTGAATAGCAAAAGAAAAATGGGAACAAGAAGACTGTGAAAAGTTAATTGAAATAAAGCATGTGCTGGAGGACACAGGGTCACACACATGGGAAGAGCCGTAAATAGAGAGTTTTTGTCCTGGGGTGTTTTATAGTCTGTGACCTTACAGGTTGTAATCATAAGGGTACTCAGGAACTCCCTCCAGAATGTAGTCCTTCTAGAAAAAAAAACTGAGTCAGTAATGACATAGAGCAATCAGCTTGCTAGTCTTCTGGCTGAAATCTCTTTTAAAGCTCCGTCACTGGGGATGAGCTTTCTTTAGAAATAAAACTGTTATGGAAGGCGAGGTTTAGAAGAAATCCCATGCACATCTAGCTAGTGATCCAAAATTTAGAACAGATACCTTATCTTTTAAATAGTTAATGTCAATCTCTGCCCAGTATGTCTGCAGAATCAATACCTGATGTTTGCACTATTGTTCAAGGACTTCAAAGAGACTCTCACATATATTTTCTTCAGCAGACTCTGACAATATCATGATACTGGTGTTATACCTCGAATTTTATGTCACTGATACAGGTAGGTAGGATAAAGAACTTAGTCAAAGTCAAGCTGCTACTATGTTAAATGGCTGTGAACGGAATTCAGACATTCTTCTATAAAAGACAGTGTGATATCTATCTATCATTTTTTATTTATCTATCTATTTATTTATTTTGCTCTATGGCCATACACAGCTTTACCACTAGCACGAACAAATAAATTTATCAAATGTATTCAAAAGGCTAATAGCTCTTTCCCAGAGCTTGGATTATGTTCTTACCATGGAGGGAATGAGATTGATTCTCACATGTGAATGAGGATACGGGGCTGTGAAGCTGTGAAGACTCACTTCTGCAGAAAGGTAGTGAGCAGTGTTCCTCCATGACTCTTGAGGCAATCTTCCTTCAGTCTTCCAGCATATGCTATCAGGATGACAGTGGCATTTCCTAATTTGTCTTTCTGCATAGGATTTTGCACTCCCCCATCTTCTCAAATCCACCCCTACACTGCTAAGTTCAGAGTGAGGTTCTAAAATACAGATTTGAAACAAATCATTTGTCTCCTGAAAACTCTTTGCTGATTTCTCGTTATTCATAGGATCAAGTACAAACTCCTCAGCAGAGTAATTTGTGTCCTTATTTCACCTGTTCCCCATGTTAATCTTGCATGTACTGAAGAGAGACACTCAGGCCATTGTGTTCTGAGGATGGAGAAAGTGAGTTCTGTCCTCTGGGACTTAAGTCTTAAAAGGAGTTTAGGATACTGTGAAGATCCGGTTCTGGCCATTGGGAAGCTCTAGTTCTCTCCTCGATATCTCTTGCTTCCAGTTCTCATGTATGCATGTGTTATTCCCATTCTCCAGAATGTTACTGTAAATCACTGTCTCCACCCCTGAGTTGTCAGCCAGTTGGCCACCCCCATTTTCTGTCTAGTGAACCCTCTTGTATGGCAAATTCAAGTTGTTGACTTCTGAGCTCTGAAAATCCTTTTACAATTCCCAAGATGTTAGTGTGTTCTGCCTTCTCATCCTTATAGCCTGTATCAGATTATATTAAAATAATTTTATATGTCTTCAAAGTCATTTAGACAACCTTGATATGAGTATTTCAGCTTTCTTTGTTCACAGCAAGGTACTAGTTGTAAATAATTCAATTCCTTATCAGCAGTAAGCCATATTCCTCACATGGTATTGTTCTTGCTATACTGACTCCAAATTGTTCCTCTTTCAGATTTTCTTTTCTACTTTCTTTTGTGGGCATGACACTTGGAGTTGGATTCTAATACAATCTGTAATCATGTGTCTTTCCTCATTCTTCAGAGGCAATCTTTCCATGGATGAATTGATTCACTCTGTGAAGTGTTCTCCAACTTCTAACCCACTGCTAGACCCATAGTTATTACTGAAAGAACAGCTGATGGAAGATGACAAAAATTGTTTTTAAAAATTGTTCTGAGTACAGCTACTACCCTCTCTTAGAAAAGACTAGTTATTAATATTATGGCCTTAATATCTTTCTCCGTACAACTAATAGTTTTTAGGGCAAGAACCATATTCTGTGCATTTTTTGAAAAAGTATCTATACCATATATCTTTTCTGCAGTCTGTGAAATACGTGTGTGTGTGTGTGTGTGTGTGTGTGTGTGTGTGTGTACACCAATAGTATAGCATTTGTTGAATGTATCCTTAATGTAAAATAAGAAATTACCTACTTCACTTCTGTGCCTTCTTACTGAATATATATAGACTGTATATATATATATATATATATACAGTCTATATATATATATATATACACACACACACAGTGTGTGTGTGTGTGTGTGTGTGTGTGTGTATTCACTCTATAGATGTTATGTCTACGGCACAGAAGTTTGATTTCACATGGTCACACATCTGTCTAGAATCAGTGGAATCCCAAAGAGATTTTTAGCAGTGGAAGATCCCCTTGTACTCTTGGTTGTGCTAAAGGAACAAGTAGCTTTACACATAAAAAATTAATTGTTCTGGTAGGATTCAACACATTTCAACTCCCTGCACAAAATGAAACACAGAAGATAGAGATCTGGCCCAGTGACCCAGTGATTAAGATCACTTGCTTCTCTTACAGAGGCCCTGGATTCAGTTCTCAGCACCCACATGGAGGCCCATAACTTTCTATAACTCCAGTTCCACAGGATCTGATTCCCTCTTCTGGTATCTGTGGATACTTGAACACACATGATACACATGGACACACACATACACACACATGCACACAGTCAGGCAAACATACATAAAGTAAAATAAATAATTTTTAAAGATTGAATTAGAAATCATGGCTCCTGAGTATGTTGCAGGCTTGGTTTCCTCATTCTACAGTGAGGAACAACAATCTAGGTGGAGGGGTCAAATTGACTTGGTCTGTACAGGACTAGGGGATTCCTTGGAATCTGGGACTTTTAGTTCAACACTGAGGAAAAGTCCCAGGCAAAGCAGTGTGACCTGGTCAGCCTAAATTTAGCACTGGTATAATAACATTCAAATGTTCCAAATACATCATCTGGTAATGTTCTTACACCAAACACCATGTATAGGTAGGTGTGTGTGTGTGTGTGTGTGTGTGTGTGTGTGTGTGTGTGTGTACACTATATAGTAATGTTAGGAGTAAATGGAATGGATTTTCTTTTGTAACTCTTTGAAACCCAAAACAGATGCTGGGACAGATCAAAATAGGGACTGCATAGTTTTTAGGATGAAGTGTATGATCTTCATCCTTGTGTGTTAGAATAGGAAAGCCATGAATACTAACACAAGAAGAACATTCCTTAATTTTGCAAAAATCCATGAAGTGTTATACTTCCCAAACTGTGCAAGCTCTGTACAGTCTCACCACTCTTCAGGCCCTATCTGAGACATAGATATTCACAGAGTCATACAACCAATATCCATAACAGTACATGTGCATATCTAAGTTTATTTGAATTCACTGGTTAGTCACATATTATCCAATATTTATTCACAAATGCAAGCCCTTTAATAGTTCCACATCTATCCACCCTTGTATGACATGCATTCCCACATGATATACAGCATTCATGTTCACACAAAGTAAAATGTATCACCAAGGGATGTTTATTGATTTTTATGTACACATGAACTTGATTGCTCCCTTGTATGTCCACTTCCAGGATCATTTTCATGGGTACCAACATGTACACCAAAATCCATATATTAAATCACATTTAGAGAGACATAAAGTTTACACAGAGTCTCACATTTGTGCGTTTATATTTATATATTACATATATATTTCTTTTGAACATTTGTACATACATATATATACATATATACATAAATATACATAGATACAAACACATATACATACACACCTACGTACATACACACAGAATACTGTCTTGTCTTGGAAAGTTGCATCAAACATCTCTATGTGACAAGGCAGAATATAAAGACAAATTTTAAGAGGAGAATATTAAATAAATACAGCAGGCACACATGTAGAAGTATGCAAAAATTTTGACATATGTTTGATATATTCATACATTAGCAGATATGTTTTTTAATCTATGTTCCCTTCGCATTATCCATATTCATATAATCCACAAACATTAACTCTGTGTCAAAAATCCTTTCTATTCTTCACATTGCTTCAAATACTGGAGCAAGCTAGTGAGTCTATTCTTCTTTGTTTAAGGAAAACAGTGAATGTACACAGAGGCCACTGACATGTGATGCTTTGAAAGTCACCACTGCCAGTGAGGTCCCAGAATTAGAAGGTTCAGGAGGAAACTGACCATGGAGGAATGTTTTTCTACTTAGCCAAAAAGATCCGGCTCCTTTGAACATTGACTTTCTGCTGAGATGTCCTAATGCATTCCACATTTGACCATTAAATCCTAATTGGAGGCCTGCTGGGAAGGTATGGGGGCCCAGCCTGCCAGAATTTCCTGGGTCACATCCCTGCAAGACCCAGCCTGGCCCCCTGCCCCTGTGTGACCTGCCCTTTTGAACTCTTAATCCTACTACTGCTCACAAAGAATTAGGAGCTCAATTTACTCCTGAAACCACAAGAATGTGTCCTTTGGTCTTCCCCTTCTCATCTGCCACCTCCACCCCCTGGCCCCCTATCCACACACACACATACACACTTTGTTATTCTTGCCTCCACCCACCACCCTGAAGAGGCAGAATAGCTTGTGGTAGCTTAATTGAAAGGCTCCCAAAAGCCTGATACTTTTATGATGAAACAATTGTCCTTGGTAAATGTCAAGCTTTGTATTTGATGATATTCATGACCTTTTTTTTTTCCCCATGACTCTGCTATTTTCTTGGGAAATTATGACCTGGCTCTGTCAGCCTGACCAGGTCATATTCATATACAGTAAGTATTGTGTGTCTGAGAAGTGGCTTACCCTCTGTGATACAGATAACTACCAGCAGGATCATGGCAGATTCAAGCAGATACTAAGGGGAGAGAAGTAAGAATGAAAGGGCCTTGACATAATCACTTTGAAAGGCCAAATAATCAAGGAATGACAGATAACCTCAGCTCTGACTCTGCCTAGCTGCATTTCCTCTTACTAGCAGTGTGTAACTAGCCACTGTGACAACAACAGATGGACTCCTGGCCTCTAAAAATGTTGTTTCAAGATTCAAATAAAAAAGTCAGGTGCTAGTCCTCTGAACAATTGAAACATTAATCCAATATCATTAACATAGAAAGGATAAAATGACCTTCTCCCATCAATAAGAACTTCAAAGTGAACCAAGACTTAGGGATAATGATTGAATGGAAATCTATAGAGAACAAGTTACCATGGCCAATGGCTACAAAACACAGGAAGATCAACTTTAATTCTACCCAGGATATAGTTTCCTGAGGGTCAGAAAATAGAGTCCCTATGAAGGAGCCCCTATGAAATGTAGCCCCCTGAAGTTCTGTGCTCTCTGTCTTCTAGATTGCTTTGTCTGTGGCCTCCTGAGAGTGTTAATCTCTGTCTTCCATTTGCTGACATAAAACTCAATCCTACAACCTCACAGATGAACTCTTCTGGACCAAAATTGTGAATTTCTCTGTCTAGGCAGATACTGAATTACAACACAGGCTAGCCCCACACCTAGAAGACAACATGCTGACTGCTGAGCATGGCTTGTCTCAAAGAAAATGCAGAATAAAAAAAGAATAATAGGGTATATATGGTCAAAGTAGATTAGCCAAATTGATGAAAGTGTCATAATGAAAGCCTTCACTTGGTACAACTGCAAAACATGACCAAACAAGTTGAATGCTGGATTAGACTTTGGTTCCAGAGCTGGATGTACTTCTTACTATCTTACCAACTTGAATAAATCTTCCAAATCTCCAATGTCTTCTCTTTAAAATGGGATACAGATAAGGCCTAACTTATAAGATCACTGTGGCCTTCAATGATGTAATCCATCCAATGCAAGTGGCCCAGTCCCTGACAGAGGAAGCTTTTACTAATGTCAGCCTTAGGCATTATTATTATGATAGTGTGGATAATAGAGTCAATGCTAATGTGTAAAAATGGATCTTCCCTTAATCAGAAAGGACTCAGCAGCTAATGTATGAGCAGAACTCAATGCATGTCTGTTTCTAGCGAAGTTCTGACTCTCTCTGACACAGCATTTGCTTTGCTCAGTCATCTTTCATTCTGTTTCACTATGTTTCAAGAACTCCCTAATATAATTCCCATTCTACAAAAGGCTGCATCCTGATTCTCTATACTCATCTTAATAGAAAAGGTTCTGATTCATGTGTATAGAAGCACAAGGCATTTCCATCTTCAAATAGTCTCAGCTTGTGAGTCCTTAATAAATTTATATTGCACATGTAAAATCCTATTTTTTTCACTTATTTAAGGTTTCCAACTGAAACTGTGGGACTCTTTAAAGAGTTAGGAATAAACTAGGAATATAATATATTGCAAATCGGATACTGAAGTTTTCTTAGCCTGTGTCATGGGCATAGAGCAATGATCAAATCATAAAGCATTTATATTCTTTTCAAGTTTACTTTTTAAAAGTGAGATATATAGACACATTAATCATACACGCTAATATATATTTAAGCTATAGTAAACACAGTGACATTAAAAAGAGTAGAATGTTATAAGAAAACAACCAGTGTAAATGGGGTCTTTATTTTAGGTTGGATATATATCTAAAGGATGATTAGAAGTTATCCAGGTATGGAATGGAGGAGAGAGCATTAGTGCTCAAGGGAAGAATCTGAACAGTTTTGGTCCTGAGATCAAAGACACCACTCAAAGTGCTTGAAAATACAGGAACAATGTGCATTAAGTTGTGCTGTGAGGGAGTGGTCAAGAAGCAAAACCTATACTGGGGTTAAACATATACCAGGAAAGAGGGACTCTGGTAAGTGCATAAGTATAGATAACATGGGGTAAAGGGGGGTGATTGATGTTAGTTTCAAGGGGGCTGCTCAAAGACCCCTATCCTCTGTTCTCCATCAAAAAAAGAAAGACAGACAGGAAGGAAGAAAGGAATGAAGGAAGGAAAGAAGGAAGGAAGGAAGGAAAGAAGGAAGGAAGGAAGGAAAGAAGGAAGGAAGGAAGGAAGGAAGGAAGGAAGGAAGGAAGGAAGGAAGGAAGGAAGGAAGGAAGGAAGGGAAGGAAGAAAAGAAGGAAAGAAAGAAAGAAAGAAAGAAAGAAAAAAGAAAGAAAGAAAGAAAAAGAAAGAAAGAAA